>VDFB02045711.1:0-56466 GCA_007258455.2 Sequoia sempervirens | reverse complement strand
CTCCTACATAATCTAGTTATATTTCAAAACCTTACAAACCTTCATCCCAAAAAGCAAAGAGTTTCCAAAAAGCACCAAAATGTATAGAATTCCATAATAATGTTATGTATACATCTCCCACCTACTCTACTACCTTTCTTGGACATCATTAATGCATCTTCAACATTCACCAACCACCATATCAAATATGATTATGCCCAAAAATATTTCTTTATGAAATTTGGAACAAATTCAAAGGAGGAAAGTGATGCTCACCCATGCCTTAGTTGTTGTTGCAGGACCCAAATATTGATAGACCATCTCCAAAATGTTGCTTTAGCGTATTTTTAGGTGATTTCCTTGTCCTTGCACGTGAGTTTACATGCCATTAATGTTTAGAGGTATGAAAAATGGACAAGGAATTTTTTCTCACATTTCCAAATGTTCATGGATCTAAAAGGGATAATTTTTGAAACTCAACATTTATCATGATAGTGGATAGACTATCTAGGTGGCCCTTATAATTGTTGAAGTTATGAATTTTAGGATTTTCTTGCATGTTTGCATGTTCCCACTCTGACCTAGATTGTAGCTCATATAAGAGCTTTCATTTTTATAAGGATGGGAAATTTAATTTTAGAGAAGAAGAAGAAGAGAGGAAAACACTTCCAAACAACTTGTGTTTATATTATAGTAAACAGAAAGACCATTTTATTCTATTTTGATGATCTAGGTTCATCCCAAATGTGTAATGAATTCATTGTAATCTCTAATGGATGATTTTAATGTGTAGAATCAAGCTTGATTATCTCCATTAATATTGTGTTCATTTGCAGATGTATGTGTGATCAATTTGTGAGTAAGATGATTATAAAAACCCTACAAATCTTTTGCATGGTATCTTTTCACAAATAGTCAAAGAAGTGTTCAAGTCTATTTATGGATAATTAAGTAGACTCATTGAATATTCTACAAATTATGGTGTTTCTTTGAATGCATGTATAGAATTTAGTTTACTTGTGTATTTTGAGATGCATTGTCTTCAATTAAACCTTCATTAAGGCATCACAACATGATTTCAATCATTATATGTTTCAAATGAATCCATGACTCTGTTGCCCTATTGGAATTTGAACCGATCTACCATTGACTCTATTCTCACATCCCAACACATTAAAATAGTCCAATTATAATCATTTTCTATCAACTATGTTGTATTATTTTTCCAACTTATAGGTGTAAGTGCATAACAACAATAGGAGTTGTTATATCCATTTTCATAAAAATTTATGCCTTGTTAACTCTTTGTTGTATAAAGGTGTATAGCCTTGTACGTTCAAACCAACATACATATATTGTGACATTGGTATATAAATACAGTTGTATATGGTTTGTATCAAGGTAACTATCCAAATCTTGTAAAATCATATATTTCAACACCTTAGGGAAACCCCCTTGATCTTGTATAACCAAAAGTGAAGGAGGTATTACCCATCTCAATAATTAGCCTTAAGTTTCCCAACTTGAACATAGGTTTTGTGATACTCTTCCTAGGTTTCATGCCCCTAACACTGAAGAAACTATCAATCCTTAAGGATTTGGGCTCATAGAACGCCAACAAATTGGCATTGTTGATGAGAAATAATTAAATCAGCCATTGTCAATGAAGTGTGAGCCCAATGTATATTATGAAAACCTCTACAACTTGATTTCTAGTTTCAACTAGTGGATTTGAGTTTGGGTAAGTTTGACAACCCATCAACTTACACCAACAAATTGGCATCGTTATCAAGGAGATAAAATCTCATTTCTCCTCTTAAAAGCCTTTGCAACTCAAAACAAGAAAATATTCTTGTCTAGAATTTGAATATTAGCTATTGGAAAAAAAAATTGTCTATTCCAAGTAAAGAGTGGTGACTCTATTTCATTCAACCCAAAAATCAGCAAGTGGATCAAAATACTTTGAGATGGAAAGGAGAAGGCAACCCAAGTACAAGCAAGGAGAAAATATCGCTTCAATATTTCATGAAGACATCTATCTTGGGAAGCTCTAAGTGATGGTAAGTCACTCAAACATACCTCTCAAATCTCAAAAGTTAGTTCTATGGGTAAAAAAAATTCATATGTTGATTTTAAAAGTCGACACTTGTATACTCTTGAAGATTCAAACAACAACATAATCAAAAAACATATACAAATTTATAGGTCTAATAATAAAGAAGGAAATTGAATATGGTTGTTGGTAGAAGGGACAAGGATAGATCTATTGTACTCATATCCTACTTACCAATCTTCCCTTTCTTCCAACACATCATATGGTTATAACAATAAACTAGATTAATTGTTAGATCGGCTCAGAGTGGAGACACAAAGACATGGAAATTTTTAACCAACAAGAGGCTCAATTAGAAATAAATTATACGCTTCTTGATAGGATAAATGTGGATAGATATTATGATGAACAAAATTTTGGTATGAGTTATATGGATGTGGAAACATATGATATTGGTCAATATCCTCTTCCTCCCAGGATGTCTTGCAGAGAAGAAGTTGAACATGACAAGGTGTTGTATTATCTTAAACAAGAACAACAGTTACTTCTTGCAAACATTGGGTTGCAAGTATTAGTGTAAATGGTGTCTTTATCCACCTAGCACCTTTCTAGGATTAGACATTTACACACCCATAGCTTAACTTTACTTAGATTTAGCTTGTTTTTGTCTCACTTCATAATATTGAGACATGTGTCCTCATTACTTGAGACACTAATTGACACTTTCTCACACACTTGTCGAGTGAGCTCACTAGTGTTCCATCTTTGGAAGGTTATTCAGTCATTGTCTCCTATCTTCCTACCTCCTCTACCTTGCCTATATATGCAAGGTTTCTCATTGTATTTTATACTTTTCATTATATATTGATAGACATACTATTATGCTCAGATTTTCACTTGTGGAAGGTTATCAATTTGAGCTCTCTAATCTTGTCATTCTCCAACATAGTATCAAAGTCATGAGAGTACATTCCTTCTTGCATCAAAATGACTCCTACACTTATCCCTATCAACGAAGCATTGTGGAACCAAAAGAACATCACCATAATGTCCAAAAGACTCAGGAAATAAAAAATCCTTTCATTTCATTAATTTTGGTAACTTCATTTTTTGGGCCTTTGTGCCTATTATATGAAAAGTTGTAAAAAAAAAAAAAAAATTAAATAGCAAAGGGCCAATCTGACCCTTTTCCCATCTGCCATTTTGATTAAAAATTTGGCCTTTTGTGAGAAATTTGGCCTATCATCCTATTTGAAGGGTTTCATCTCTGTTTTATAGGAGCCATTCTGGCCTGTTTGGCCTATTTTGTAGGTGCTTTGCTTGTTTGGAGGGTTCCATTTGTTTAAAATCCCATTTTGCCATTAATCTGCTCAGGAATCCCCACGCAAGAAAATCTGAATTTGGTGATAAAGTTGGCCATTACTCCACCTGTCCATAGTGCATGACTAGATATCATAAAGTTGCAGATATCAGCACCAAATCTGCATTCCAAACATAGGCGTGTTTTAAGAGCTCAAATTCTCTTTACAGGAGTCGAGCAAGCCTAATCTATTTATAGAGGCATGTTGACAAAGACAGCTTAGCATTCATATCCACACTTGGAGAATGTTACAAAGGTCGCAAGCAAATCCTGCTAGACCACCAGGGATATCAAAGTTGGCCACTCCCATCTTCCTAGCACTCCTCCATGCAATTCACTGGGTAATATATCCAATCAGCCCATCTTTATTTCCAGCACATATATTAATGTTATTTGCAGATGCGTGGAGCAGAGGAGGGATCATGGTGTAGTCAGGATTCATATTGTATGGGTTATATACCTTCCAGTGCCCGAGTCGCCTAGAAGATTTCTCTTAGTCTCTTCATGCCTTCATTCATTACCTCACATGCAGCGCTAGATTTGGTCAGTGCCTCCATCGACCTGTGCATCTTCATCAACCTATTTGTAGGTTACTGAAGGTGAAAATTGTTGTGGCGCAAGGGTAAGGAGAATTTTACTGGTAAGTCTTTCAACCAGCTCATCCCAACAGGCTTTGACTCAATCAATCCCATCGACCTCATTCTCCAACAGCCTCCACCACATGTGGTCCATGCAAGGCTTTATCAGGTGGTTTCCTACATTTTTGTAGCCCCCATGTTATACCTTCCAATGGCTACTTCCCTTTTGACTCGAGCAAGTTTGTATAATTGCATTGAAATTTATTTGCCTTAGATATTGATAGGGTCTCATGCATGGCACTTAGTGCTACCTTTCGTCCATTATAAATTGTTCCTCATAAATTTTTAATATTGTTTTAACTGCTAAACAAACTACCATTTTATGTTAATTGTCACATAAATGCTGACAAAAGCTCTTTCTGTTCCAAACAAGTAACATCTAGATGTTTTTATTTGATGTTGTTTAATATCATTTTTTCTCTCTAAAGTTATAATTGTAAGAAAATTTCGATTAGGCATATCTTTCACCCCACTTATCAAAATTTTGTACTTTTTATATTTCAATCAAAATTTCTCAAGGAATTTGATTTTGCATGTAAAACTAAGATTTAGATTGTCAATTTATCATAAAATTGTAAAAATATATGTAAGTTATAAATGGAAGATTTTGACATCTGATCATCACAACTTGTAAAATTTTCGTGCACATTATTTTGGGGGCTATCTCTAAATCAAGGAGGAAATCTAGGTGTTTTTCTGCTTTTGAGTTTTTTGGTTCATGTGATCATGTCTCTCACACTAAATCCCTTCCATTTGAGTATTCTTCATAGTCCTACTAATAAATGAAAAATCAAATATGGATAGAGTGGAAAGATAAGGCATACAATAGAAGAATGTCAATTTCATAGAATTGAGGAAATGGAACAAATTCTTCTTAATCATGGCATTGCCTTACCTAATCCTCTAGCTCCAATAAATGTAGAAATATCATCCAATCTCACTTAAACATCTTGTGAGACACTATCATTTGGGGATTAAAAAATGTAGTCGCATGGCTTGCATTGAGATCTCATCTCCCACATCACTTGTTGCTACATCCGAATCTAGTGTTGACTCATCCATGAGTTCTAGTGATTCCCTGAATCAAGACATTGCTATCATCATTTTGACTCCACCATATTAGGATGCATATCTACTAGATATCACATTTTTGTTTGTAGAATCCCACCTTGCAAATTTGGATGAAACTATTGAGGACATGGTTCTTCTCTTTTATGTTAGGTTTAATGAAGTTGCATCATCATTGCCATCTTTGGATATTGCTCTTGCCTCACCTAAATCAACTTCTCTCATGATAGATTTTGCAGACATTAATGAGTTAACATGTCCAACTCAGCCATCACATATGTTGACATCCTCAAGAATAGTACCAAATTCACATTGATCTAGTTATCACCATACATCTATGGTCCATGTTCCTAAATCCTGTATGGTACTTGATCCATCTTATCAACATTCATTACACATCAATATTGGATTAGAGATCATTGAGCATCATTTGAAAGCATCAATAGAATCATTTCAATATTTGGATAATTTGAAAAATTCAAAGACATTGATCTTACTTCTTGTATATTCCTATCTAGAATGGGAAGTCGTCTTGCACACATTTGTGGTGATGTTTCTTCCCAAGGGGAGAAATTTTATTCAGCGATCATAGATCATCTTCAACATCTAGTGTCAAGCATCTACCAACACTACAAGCATCATTTTGAGAGGAGGTTGCATGGTTTCTCTTCTCCAATTAGTTTTGAGAGGAAGCATTTCCTCATATGGAGTTCATTACTTCGCATTTTCTAGGGGGTCACATAGACCTTCTCTCTTTTCTCTCCTATGGGGAGAAATTTCATTATACATTGTGCTAGAAGTAGTCCTTGGGGGATCATGATGAGTTCTCCATCTATCACTTATCTTCACTTGTACATTTCATTTCATTGCATTTCTCTTTTGGAGAGGAGTTTTGTTTCCCACTAGGTTTTTCTCCTACTCCACTTTATGAGAAAATTGTGCATGAGTACCTAACATGTCCTAGTAGTCAGGACTCATCATTAGTGCATACATTATTCCCTAAGTTGCACTTAAGGGGGGGTGTCAGTGTAAATAGTGTCTTTATCCACCTAGTTAGCTAATCACCTTTCTAGGATTGACCTTTTCACACTCATAGCTTGAGTTTACTTAGGTTTCTTTTTCTTTTGTCTCACTTCATAGCATTGAGACATTTCCAAATCACTTGAGACACCTATTGGCACTTTCTCACACACTTTTCAAGTGAGCTCACAAGTGTTCCATCATTGGAGGGTTAGTCAATCATTGTCTCCTACCTTCCTACCTCATCTACCTTGCTTGTATATACAAGGTTTATCATTGTAGTTTATACACTATCCATCATATATTGATAGACATACTATTGTGCTCATATTTTCACTTATGGAATGTTATCAATTTGAGCTCTTTGATCTTAGCATTCTCCAACAAAAAGAATCTCAACTTGCCACCCTCAACAATCAAAATTCCCTTTCAATTAGTGGAGAGGAATATATTCCTTATGAGGAAGGATTTTATCAGTATTATGAAGAAGATGATAATCAATATGATGCTTCAAAATATGACTCCATGGATGGAGAGGATGAATATGGTGATTATGATGCAACTAATAATGGATTTCAATATGTGTATAGTACTTATGTAGAATGGTAGATTTTCTCACTCACAACATAGAACACACTAGGGAACTCCTTAGATTATCCCTACAATTCAAGATACTACATGAAGATATGAAATCACATACAAATGTAGCAGTGGTGCGGGTAAGAAATGAGCATCAATTGAAAATAGAACATGTTCCTACACTAAATAATGATATTGTTATTACATCAAAGGATATTTCCACGGGAAGAAATGAGAAATCACAATGGGAAAAAGATAAGATCTGTGACAATAGTGTTGTTAGGAAGGTGACATAGAGAAATAAGGATCCAATGTAGCAGTGGGTATGAAGAAGAAAGAGGTGTCAACAACTCACGAACAAGAAGTTCCAAAAGGAGAAAATTTGAATGATGAGGCACAATTAGTTCTACCCCAACCACTGGAAATGCAATATATGGACAAAGAGGAAGATGTGTGTGTGATTGAAAATTCAAGTGAATTAGTTAATGAAATTGATTGTGTGGGGTGTGTACATGTATTTATGATATCAAGGGTGAACAATAAATTAGTTTCTTGTTTGATATATTTCCCTCCTTTGTCCCTATGATTGATAATGAAGTTATTAATGTTTGTTTTCATGAGAGTGAGACAGACATAGTTGCACATAGTGATGAAATTGTTGGAATAAATTCTAGTGCACTTAATTATTTTCAGTTTGAAGACCTTTCCCTTAAAGAATGTGAAGATGGGGATCATGTGGATGCATATGAGAACCTATTTATCTAGTGCAAAACTTATTGTTTTCCTCATGTGGAGTGTTCTCTAATAGGGTCATCGAAGTATTGTTGTCGCTATGATTGAAGGAGAGATGCATCATAGGTCTAATTTTAGCAGCATATATGACACAACAGACTACTTGAATGAGTTTGAAATAGAAAGATAGTTTAAGAGATTTAGTTCTTCACATTAGGTGTCTCAAAGTACCAATTTTTATGTTTATGATGGTAATGAATGTGTGGATCAAATGTGCAAGATAAATATGGGTGCATCAACATGTGTGATAGTGATGTATGCCAGCCACCTATTTTCCAAGGGCTTAATGAAGATTGTGCTCATTATGAGGCTTTCCTTTTTGAAGTTCATGTTTTTAGTATTGTGGATGATGGTGTGATTGAATTAGAATCATTTATATGGTACAACATGTGTATGATAATAATATTGAGAAACAACACATTTGTCAAAAGGAAGATCAACATGTTGCTCAATTGGAAGATCAACATGTTGCTCAACTTGATATTTTTCCAAAGCTCCATTTTTTAGTTTGATTTGTAAGAGGGAGATTTTGTTTGTCCAAATTAGCAATGTGATCTGGCACATTTTTCTTTATCGTGTCAATTGGAGGTATTTTTATTTTGACCTCAATTCAAATAGGAAGGTCAACAATTATGGAAACAATGCACTCATACATGAGGGAAGTCACTTTCTTCCATGAGTTGTAATTATTTTGATGTTGACCTAGTTTTTAAAAAATCCCCTACTATTGTGCATGGATGGTATGTCATGGAATAGGTCCAGCACCTACTATTTATGGTTACCCTACAATGGTGATGTTAAAGGTGGAATTAGACTTCAATTGTCAAGTAGCATATGTAAGTTGATAAATGCTGATAGAAAGCTTCATTTGTTGCAGTTGGGTGGTAAATACGACTATGGTTGGAGGGAGTTCAGCTACTTTAGTAGGCCTACTTTGATAGAGGCAATTAATTATATCAATTTTCCATGGCCCTGTCCATGGTTCTTCTTGTAGGGTTTAACCTGAAATTATATTGCAAGTTATTTGCAACCATATCTTTTTATTCTTGCAGCCTCCATATCATTCATTGCAAGTTAATGTCCTGCAAGTTGTGTATTTGTGTCTATACTATGATGTTTTTGTACAACCATGACCTGTATTTGTCATGATGAAGTGTGAGTTAGTCTCGATCTTCCCTTTGTTCTTTCTTTTTGGTCTACTCTTAAAGATATGGAACCTTGTTGTGTCTATAAGAGACACATCCCCAACTAAAGCCAATTTTGGTACCCCATTTTGATGTGTCTTATTTTTTTCTTTTTTCAACTCCATATGAATGCATTTGACCTTATTCACACATTGTCAATAATCGATCTAAGAAACTTTTAGTTGGGTCCCTATGTTGTAGTGTCATTTAATGGTGCGAAATGAGTTGAAACCAGGGATAAAAGATGAAGGAATAAATTATAATTTTTTGGCAAAAACTTGACTTTCATGTAAACTTCCTCATTTATAAGTGAAGTGTCTAGTTCACTTCACTTTTTTCTACATATATTATGAGAATCTAACATCCATATGAACTTCATCAAATATAAAGTGAGGTCTATTCACTAAAATTTTTTCGTATCTGACCTTTTATAAAGCCAATTTTAAAGTGCAGTAGAAGTTCAAGGTCTATCTAAACTTGATTGTTAAGACCTTATGCATAAGTAAATTTCACTTAGAAAATTTTGTAGGTCATACTAGGGCGATGTCATCATTCCATCACCATTACATCCTTAGCCCTTTTGGCAAAGATTCCCTAGCCAACTGAACAAAACCTTTTAAAAGTTACACTCCTAACTATTCCAATTGCTTTTCCTTGCAAGTTGCACCTTGTTAATGTCATCCCACTCTCCTAGCATCATACTAACATCACCCCATCTCAAGCAATCTCAATCCATGATGATGTCACCCTATCATTTTGTTGACATAATCTTTAAAAAAAACTAGATACTAAAACATTGAGAATTTAATAGGTTCATTTTAGTTGGACTTCCCCACAAATCCAATTTAGTTTCAAAATCTTACATAATTCAATTATATTTCGAAACCCCATAAACCTTTATCTCAATAAGCAAAAAGTTTTCACCAAACACCAATACATCTAGAATTCCATAATAATGCTCTACATATGTCTCCCGCCTACTCTCCTACCTGTCATAGACACCATCAATACATTTGTAATGCCCACCAATCACCAATTCATATTTGATAGTACCCAAAAATCTTTTTTTATGTTGATTGGCACATATTCAAAGGAGGAAAATGGAACTCACTGATGCCTCAATTATTGTTGTAGGACCCAAAGATTGATGCACCATCTCCAAGTCACTATTTTAGTAGATTTTTCAAGCGATTTCATTGTCCTTGCATGTGAATTTGCATGTCACTAATGTGTCAAAGGTATGGCCAATGGACAAGGAGAATTTTTCTCACATTTCCAAATGTTCGTGGATATGAAAGGGACAATTATGACATGCAACATTTATCATGATGATAGCTAGAGTATTGGCACCCCTAAAATTGTTGAGGTTACAAATTTGTGGGATTTTCCTACATGTTTGCATGTTTCCCACTCTAACTCAATTTGTAATTAGTATAAGAGATTTCATTTTCATTTTTACAAGGATGGGAAAATTAGTTTTGGAGAAGAAGAGGGAAACACTATCAAACATCTTTTGTTTCTATTCCAGTAAAGGGAATGTTTGTTTTATTGTATTTTGATGGTCTAGGTTCATCTCAAATAACTAATGAATTTCATTGTATTCTTTGAAGAACAATTTTAAAGTGTGGAATCAAACTTAATTGAGTGTGTCCATTGACATTGTGTTCATTTCCAAATGTATGTGTAATCAATTTGTTAGCTAAATGACTATAAAAACCCTACAAAGCTTTTGCATAGTGTCTTTTCACAAATAGTCACAAAAATGTTCAAGTCTATTTATAGATAACTAAGTAGACTCAGTGAATATTCTACAAATTCGATTGTTTCTTTGAATACATGTGTAGAACCTAGTTTACTTGTGTATTATGAGATGCATAGTCTTCAATAAAACCTTCATTAAGGTATCACAACATGATTTCAAACATTGCATGTTTCAAATGAATCCATGACTTTGTTGCCTTGTTGGAATTGGCACCAGTCTACCATTGAATCCATTTTGCATCACCCTAACACATTAAAATAAACCAATTATAATCATTTTCTTTCAATTGTGTTGTATTATGTTTTCAACTTTTAGATGTAAGTGCATAACAACAATAGGGGTTGTTACATCCATTTTCATAAAACTTTATGCCTAGTAAACGCTCTATTGTATAAAGGTGTATAGCATTGTATGTTCAAACTAACACATAGGTATATTGTGACACCATTATAGAGATAGATTGTGTAATGGATATGGTTTGTATCAAGGTAACTATTCAAATATTGTAATTTCAACACCCACCTCAATAATTGGTCCTAAGTTTCTCAATCTAAACATAGTTTTTATAATACTCTTCCCAGGTTTGACACCCCTAGCACTTGGGAGACTATCTAGCCTCGAAGATTTAGGGCTCATAGCTCATAACACCAACACATTAGACCAAAACACATCCATAACAAGCTCATTAAATGTATTTGTCCTACAAAAGCACTCTTGGTATGGATATGTTATTAAATGAAATAGTTTTAGACATCAAATATATAAACACCATAAGCTAGAGAGGGCCTAGTAGGTAGGGCACAAAACCATTGATAATGTTGATATCAAAGAAAGGAAGGATGCTAACATACTATTCAAGAGACTTTCAAGTAAAAGAATATTTATGTACTTGCAAAGTCTTTGGTTTAGGAAATGTCCCTTAAAGCACATCTTTCTCATAATTATTATGAATGTGAGATTACTTTGAGGGACACCCAATGAAGATAACTAATGTGATGAAATTTCATCATAGAGATATGGCAATGAATGCTCATCACCCAATCAAACTAGGCAAAAGTTTGACATATTATAATGGCAGTGGTCAAATTTCATTAAAATGTCACTCAAGCAAAACATATGTGAAAGATAAAAAAATATGTTTACCCACTAGTTTAAACTAAGTGTAATACTATGTTTCTTTCTTGTGTTCAAAATATCTTAGTTAATTTGATTCCATTCAATTAAATTAATTAAATAAAACTTACATGTCTAACTAAACTCTTTTAAACTCTAAGTTAGGAAATGGAGACTAAACGAGGAAATTAACATAGAATGGCTAAAAAGCATCCATGTTTCATCGATTGAGATTACATAGAAGGCTGAAGATGACTCGGAATAAATGAAAGGCGAATTTTGGAGTTCTTTGGACTGTAACATAAGAATCTAGAAAATATGAGATGCTAGTATCTAACCCCAACGCGCATATCTAACCCTTGGCACTAGCCTCTAGTTCTTGGACATTGATGACCCTTCCAAATATTGATATCTTTTGACTCCACCTGCTCTACAACTTGTCAAGGTTGCTCACCTATTTTTTATAACCATTATGACATGAAAAAGCTTTGCATTTATTTCTTATACAAAGGAAATGATGGTTAACAAGAAAAAATATTATTAGTGTTGTTGGAACAGTACCTCAATGAATCTCCTATTTGGCATATTTCAATCTTCGCATATAGTTAGTAAAATCGAGGAGTGTGTACTGTCTAAGTATTGTTGATAGTGGTGTGTGAAGTTTTACGAATATGAGAAACTGCCTTGGAGGAAGTCTAGCCTATGGAGATGTGTGCAAAATGGAGAGATAAGGGAGATCAGATAGTCACTTTATATTGGAAGGAGTATATAAAGGAGAAATCTTAAATACTTATATGCAACTAGGAAGAATGGAATGAGGAATTGAAGAAACTAGGGTTTTAGGATATCAATGGAGGGATAACATAGCTCATGAAATGAAAAGAAGAGAGATAATGGGAGTGAGGAAAGTGGAAGGCCCAAGATCAACAAAATGGAGTGATAGATGGAATATTTCAGCTATAGGGGGTGTGTAGGTGGCAAGGGAGGTCTTTTAAAAACAATTGCAAAAGAATCAATAGAAAACTTAGAATTTGCAAAACAATACTATAGAAGAACTTGGAAAGTGGAGGAGCCTTCAAAATGAGGGTGATTGTGAGTTTATAAGTTCATAAGAATCCTTGCTAGGGATCCATTAAAAAATGTATTAGGGAAGCATTAGGGTTAGAGTTCCAATGGCTACTAGGACCAAAGATTTTAATTTTTAATTTACACACCAAGGTCCTTGGGGGCATTGCTGACTTTTAGCCATCTAGCCTCCAAACTTCCAAGGCAAGTTAAGGACAAAAATTATTGTCCAATCACATGTATCGCATATGAGTGGCAAATGATTGTGGTTGTGGACATTATATTGAGAGCAAAAATGTAAGATGACAGCTACAAATTATGTGATTTTTAACGATACACAAGATTTGTTGACATAACAAATGGAGCTCCAAGCATCCTCATCTTATCAGTGCCCAAAATATTAAATTCCTTGGGGCACTCAATAAACACATCATCAAATCAATTCACAGTCATCCTTGTCAATTTCTCATATAAATATACACTCACCTTGATCCCCTGCTTTGTAAAATTCCCCCTATTCAACACATCCAACCCCACATTCTAAGACCATATGCAATCGTGTGATCACTATTCGTCCACAATTCCCATAATGCTTAATTTGTGAGTACGGGACTAAATTTGTGTGTAATCATGATCTATGAAGATGCCTCCTCAATATGCATCCCATAAACATGGTAGGCATCACTCTCTCCAACCTAGGTAAACAGCTGCAATGGCATCTTTTATGGTGTGCAACATTCTTGCATTATTCAACATGACATCAAGGAGGGTGTGCCTATACAATAAGGAATGCATATTGTCCTAACTATAGTCGATTACAATACCAAGATGGTGTCCCTAATTACAAGGCTTTTTTCCTGCAGATATGAATAAAATCAAAATAATTTAGGACAATCTAATTGTCTTCATATCAATTTGTGGACTGGCAAGATGGAACACTTACTACAATGGCGACTAGGGAGCCAAAACCAGATTTGCAGGCCCCGAAGTCAATTCACTTCAAAACCAAAGGAGCAAAGCAAAACTACGATGAATACTATAATGTGGAAGGGCAGCCTGTTTCCCAACAATTATAGGGCTTGTGTACCTAGCAAAAGAAAAAGAATTCAGTTGCTAGAACCCTAGAGTTCAATCTATCATAATTTAGCAAGTAAGTGAGATTTATATACTTTGAAGCCTATAACTCCCTAATTTAATGTTGATTAGATCTACACCATCAGAATATGAGGTACACAAATTATAACCTTCATGGTGCTGAGGAAACTAACAAACAATCTCTAATGTGTGATGAGCATTTATTGGAATACTTCTCAATGCAAAATGCTGAAAGTGCATATTTAGCCAAGGGAATATTCTGGAAGAATACTAATGTCGTTATAGTTATGAAAATCTTTTCCCTAAGCATCCTAGTGATCCACACAACATTTTTGTTTCATTTCAATTACTCGGGAGAGAAGAATAATCTAGCAGACAGCTGCAATGGTATGTAGAAAGCAAGGAAATTGATGTTACTTAAGAGAGATCAACTCTATAAACTATGCAAAAATTACAATAAATTTGTAAACCAATTCCAAAGAAAACATCTCTAGACATTCTATTCGTTCTCAGAAATGCTGTCCTAAAAAATTGTGTGCAACCAGAAAACAGACCTAAAATCATGTTCATTTATGATTCATAAATATGTAACTTAAATTCAACAAACAGGCATAAAACATAAGATCGTTACAATTCATAAATATGTAATTTAAATTTAACAAGCAGGGATACACTAAATGACATAATAAAAATTTCCTTGTTACTTCACACTATGTTACATTCCATTGGATTTCAATTTTTTTGAAAATCAAATAAGTCAACCACATCTGCCTATCAAATTTTAATACAAGTAATTATTACAGGGATTTAAGAATCCCCATTTTCAATATTGTGTGATCCCTTAATCCTAAGAGATCCTATTTCCTTGCAAAGATGGTTATCCTTTCACCGTGCTCCAGTAAGCTTGGATGTGTCCCGTGAAATTTTATCCATTGCATCTCATTATTATTCCATATGCTTGCAGTCAACCACGTAATAAAATATAGGGCATAAATCCCAAATCTTGTAAAACAACGGCACTACCCAAGAACAATAAAGAAGTCTACGACTCTCATGAGCATTTACTTTATCACGTGCCACCAACCATGTTGCATCGAGCAGCTATTGCTTTAAAGTCGTCAAGATTTAGCTGCAGTAGAACCAAAAATATCAGATTGATGAATTACCCTGCCTCCCATCTCTCTTAAAAATGATATAAATATTTCAACCATAGATGTGAATGTCCATAAGAAAAAAAGAATGAAATATATTTCAAAAATATGATGAGAAACAAAACCAAAGATACATTAATATTGTATTGTAAGGGTTTTGTTCCTTATCATTGAGCATGCTTTGAAGGTTAGGTGTTTCCTTATAAGAGTTTTCCCAAGGTATATCTTGTGTTATGTGTTTATTTCTCTACTGAAATGCTTTGATTATGTTTTATCTTGCAAGTATTCTTTTAGCAAGTTAATATGTGTAATAGAGGGGAAATGACTTTCAAACCTGTCTATCACAATCCTTGTCAAAGGCATTAATCATCTCACTTAGCTCTTGCTTACTCCACATAAAATCATGGGCTAATGCAACCCTCTCCAAGTCCCGCACTGTAATTTTCCCCTTTCCTGCTTCTGTGATCAAAAAACACAAGAGTGTTAGACTATTTCTAAAGATTATACAGAAAAGCATTATAGAAATGAACCTGTAAAGTCATAGCAGCATTACACTCAAAAAAACTGAAATTAACAGAGTAGTTGTGACCTGCCGCACCATTTATCTTGCTGTTTCCAGAGTTTTTCCCAAGTTATTCAATAAGTGGTTTTGACTGTTTTTGTATCTCTTTTGGCTCACTGTTACACATTGAGCAAAAATACAGAGGAATGGCAGATCTAACATTTTGGTGTAAGGTTAGAGTATCATAAAATTTCTTTAAATAAAACTTTAAAATAGATCTCTTTTAGAAATTCAATTTTAAACTGCAATGAAGGTTTTTTTTCAAATTTAAACCTTCATGAGAGTTTAGGTAAAAAGAGAAGGCTGCCCCGACAATAATAGGTCATGCTTCATATCAGAATGTGGCCTATTGTTTTAGGCTAAGTAGCCAGTTTGCTTAGAGTAGGCCCCAGATCCAGATATGGTTCAAACCTGGTTCAGGATCTGGGGTCGATCCAGCAGGCGATTCGGACAGGTGCCATCATTTTGACAGGAGGTTTGTCCTGAACAAACTTGGGTAAACCTAGAAGAAATCCAATAGGATCCGCCAGGACACTGATTTGAATGATTATTTTAATTTATTTTTTGTTTTTTAATCATTTTTGGCCTTTGACTTTGACTATGACTAACAAAAATGAGATCCCTACCCCTAAAAGTGACTTGTGAAGCATTTGAAATCCTAAAACAAACTGGTTTTACCATGCAAAACACAAAAATCATTCATTCTTGCTTGCCATCACACGAATAGAGCTGAAGATTGGTCAATGAAGGTTAAAAAGTGGTTGGATTGCTATTCCTATGCATGTGCCAAAGAGATCGTAGAAGAAGATTTTAGGAAAAGAGGTAAACTTTCATCTTTTTTCTGCATTTTTGTTTCACAAATGAACTCTATTGTTTTTTTTAAACTTCTATAAATCTATGCTTAAGATATTAAATGTATTAGTTATATGCATTTTTTTATTCATTTGTTTCAAATGTTTGGTTCATCAAACTTGTTGTCATAAGGATTACAATGGCAGCTAGTTCTAGCTCCATGAGCTGAGCCCACTTCAAAACAAACACAAATTCTACACTTTGTAAGTATGTTGAAATGATACAGTTAGTTTCAAGTGGTGGGGGATATGTTTGAATTTGCAATAGATGTGATGCCAAGTGTTCAAGCTCATACATTTGGATTGTCATGCCCCCACAATGAAGACATAGCCCTCACAAGGAATTAAATAATTAATAATTAATACCAGCAGCAAATACCTTCCAGAACATACAGCGATCTCCTTAATAAAGGAAAATATTAGTAGCAGCAACTCCGTATCAATATAAGGCAGCGCTAGACTTTAAAGTAAAGGCAGACCTTAATTAAATTAAAAAGTGGCAATCATTAACAATTAAGGAAGGAAAAAAGTCAGTGGTGGGTTTGAAAGGAGGTGTCCTTTACCAAGGAAAGAATATTAGTGGAAAGAGGTGACTCTTCCCCCACCAATGAAGATATTAAAGGGAAGAGCAAACCATTTGTGGGGGGTATCAATTGGAATCAATCAAGAAGATTGGAAATTATAAGAGATTTATTTGGATTATATATTATTAGCAAGAACATATTTGGGAAATTTTAATATAACTATAAATATATATAGTGATTATTGTAAGTCTTAAATTTAATTAGAAATAATTATATGTATGTGTGTGTGTGTGTGTTTATATACAATCATGCAATAATGATGCTTGCAGCAATTATTGATCCTTACAAGTAACTATGATTCTTCCTTTATTATAAATATGGATAATAGATTCTTATAATAATCTATTTTGAATTTAGAGAAAGAATTGTGAAACAGGAAAGCCGATCAACCTTTCGAGTTCACGAGAGGTTAAGGCCCGACAGACCCGCCATCAAGTACGCCACCCATAGGGGGTTAAGCCTCGTGGGCCGAGAGGCAAATGTGTGTTCCCGGGCTTGGTGGAAGGGAGGTAGTCTTCATGCTCTTATCAAGCATGCCACCCATAGGGGGTTAAGCCGCATGGGTTGGGAGGCTTATTAGTTCTCCTAGGCTTGATCAAGGAGGACGACCAACCTCCAAGGTGGATTGAGGGATGGAAGGGTGGCCCACCTTCCATGCTCTTGCAGTACAAGGGCGACCAACCTTGGGACTACGGTTTGCAAACTTTTTTACGAATTCTTGATAAGATTATTATGGGAATCCATATTGGAATGGCTATTGCAATAATTAGAATTTTGATGTCACTAATGTGCATGGATATCATGATGTTTACTAATGACTAATAATATATATATTATCATGGCTTATGAGTTAATGTCAATTTCTAGTGAATAGTATTGTGTGCAAGACTTAAACCAGGATTTATATCTTATAAAGGGCATTTCGATTGGTAAATTTATAATCTTAAATGTATTACATTTCTTATTTTGGTTCAAACTGTGGTTTTAGGGAAAATTCTAGGAATATCCCAAATTGGGGACATTACAATGGTATCAAAGCAGTAATCCTGCCAACCTGCGGGACAAACCTACTTTAGCCGCCATTCAATTAGGATTAACTATTCAGTCCTCTTCTTAAGTAAATCAAAAATAAAATCAAGTAGGCCAACAATGCATTTTTATATGTGTGTGTCTTTCACATGTATGCTCCGTATCTTACATGTATTTATGTGTATGCTTCATGTCTTACGTGTATTTATGTGTATGCTTCGTGTCTTACATGTATTAATGTGTATGCTTCATGTATTACGTATATTTATGTGTATATGTCTTTCGTATATCTATGTGTTTGCTTCATGCCTAATGTGTCTTCAGCAGGTTTACTCCATGTGTATTTATGATTACTTTATGCTTCACAATTATGAAATTGCCAAATCTATTTAGACTCTATAAGAGCTTTAAAACACTGCTATAAAATCTGTCAAATGCTTCTTGGGTTGAAAATTTTATTTTGGTATATTTTGCCATAATAAAGAAAACAAAATTAGAAAGCACATGAGGACAGAATAGGGCAAAATAGACAGTCGATGAGAACATGACACATATCCTTTCATATCTTGGGACAATTTTCTACATATAAATTTAAACCAACAAAAACAGGAACATTAACAAGTTTGCATTTGTGCACTTTTAAACCCTTGCAATATCTTCTCAACATTTTTTTTTCGGATTCAACTAGAGTTTTCAGTATAAACAATCATTCACAGCTTAAATAACTGAATTAAAGTTTGTGACACCAAGATCTGACATGACAATTGAAACTTGGCGTCCTTCATCACTCCCTTACTAATTTTAATACAAAGGCTATACTTCCCCTCTTAATAAACAAAAGCATAAATGTTAAAGTATGACTGCACTATATGAGAGTGAATGTATGCCACACTTTCATTTAAATCTTAGGATTATAAGTCCAAAATGAATGAATCTCTCCAATGGGTTCATAAGTGATTTGTGAACCAAGACAATGGGGTTCATCATTTTTTATGGATGGAAGAATACCCAAAATTGACCCTTCTTCAATACAATTGCAGTGTCCCCTTAAGGGGCAATATTTTTGAAAGCCATGGATTATGAGGGGGAGGTGAAGGATGGCCAATTTATAGCAACATCTTCATGATAACCATAAAGGAAGTGAGGCCTCGTAACATTATTCAAGTCCTAGCATACAATGCAAAAAATTGTAAAGCAATTGGTTTGTTGATTGAGGAATGTTATTCACACATCTTTTGGGCACCTTGTGCTATCCACTCTCTCAACCTTATGCTACAAAAGACTAACACCAAAATTGATAGGATCAAATAGGTGTATGTTGAGGCCAAAGAAATCCAAATGTTCATCACCAACCACCACATGTCACAAGGCATATTAAGAACATTCTAAAAATTGGAGCTAAAGAAGGTAAGTAAAACAATATAAAAACTTATGTTTCACTATCGTAATTATTATTTTTAAACTTAATTGTGTTTTCTTTTTTCTTTTTTATTATTTCAATTTTTATTTTCAATAAGTTTATTAGAGACCCATTTTGCCTCCAACACAATCATTTTGAAATGACTTGTGAAGGTTCAATAGCACTTTCTAAAATGATGATCACCCAAGTTTGGTCCATATGGAGGCAATCCAACACTAAGAGGAAAGCAAATATTAGATAGCTGATTTTAGATGACAATTGGTGGGATCATATGGAATATCTCCTCAGTTTCATCGAGTTTGTTGTAAATATGATATGTTATACTAATATGGATAAGCTTTATTTAAAAGAGATTTATGATGGTATTGACTATATGATTAAGAAGATAAAGACCATTATTAATGAAAAAGAGCAAGATCCAGAAAAGAAAAGAAAAAATAAACAAGTGCACAAAACTATTTAAGAGAGATGAACACAATGACCACTCCACATCTTTTTGCCTTTGTATTGAGTCCAAAATATTATAGTGCTAAGATCTTTTATGTGGTGATAAGAGTTGCAACATATATAGGTTTCAAAGTGTTGGCGTTTCAATTCGCACCTCTGGAATGCGAATTAGAAACGAACAGCTATGCACAAATAAACTGCTCTTCAAATTAGGAGGGGAAGCTCCCTCTTCGCTGATGATGCTTAAAGAAAGTAAACTAAACTATTGCCAATCTTTTTGTTCTCAGATAAGAACACATGGTTATAAAACTCTTTGTGTCGTAGCTGAGGTTTTCTCTTTTTCAGAATTTCAACTACAACTAGGCCTACTCTAATGACATTCTAGCAACTCAAGTAAACTCAGAGCTTGCGAGTTAGAAGCAAACGAAGAATGATTCAACACAAAACTCACATAAACTCACTTCCAACGCACACCTTAAGACTCGTTGTACTTTTAGATGCAAGCTGAAATAAAGATTATATAAGTGAAACACATAAAACAAAACCTGAGACAGTAGATTAGAGCAAAGTAAGCATAAGATTTCCTTTCTCAAATTTTTGATAACGATTACACTTCTGGGACAGCAGGTTTGTAGCAATAACAGGCTTACAATTTTGCGATCAAACCAGAATACACTTAACACAAATTACACATGAACTGAACAATAACTTGCAGCAAAAGGCAAGCATGCAAGCTTGCTCTTACACTAAGTGAACAGACACTGAATAACAACTTGCAGGCAAAAGTAGGCTCAGCAATTTGTTATCACAATAATGGTTAAAGAAAAATGTGCAAGGCTGCCCTTATTTATACACAAGCGAGGAGTAGGGAACCCTAAAATCTCCTTGCTTTTACAACAAGACTTGCCAACTCGTGAGCTTTATTTCTAAAAGTAAAACACAACAACTAACTAACAACCTGCTAAAACAAAAAGCAAGGAAAGTTCCAACCATTACAACTTGATTTTTCCTATTGCACAAAGAATAGATGAGCATGAATGAGAATAGCAAGTTTAACTTGGAAAAGGCATCAAGTTAACTGCTGTTTTTTAGTTTTATTCTTGGAAATCTTCGCTGCCCCAAAAAGGTGCTGATTTTTCTCCAAAAAGCAAATTGTCGGAAAAAGTTGAGGTCTGGGTTTTGTAGACCATCACGTTCTGAAGAGACTTAGTTCATTAGATTCTGAAAAAGCTGAGGGCTTCCCGAAAAAGCAAATTTTTGGAAATATAAAATTTTCCAATCTTCAAGAGGAACGAAAAGCAAATGGACCCAGATCGATGAAAACTGAAAAAGCTGACCACCTATTTTTGAAATGTGATGCCCAACTAGCCAGGGGCACCCTTGGCTAGCTGGGGTGCCCAACTCCTCCAAAGTTAGCCATTTTCTTTTGATTTTCATCTTTTCTTTTGATCTCTTTCGTTTTTCACATGTTTCTGCCTCCGTTCAATCTGCAATATCTGGTGTTTAACAAATCTTTTGAGCTCACTAATGAATCCGTTGAAGAGCTTGTTCAAATCTGAAGGAAATTTCTTGAAGGTTACAAACCCTAAATACAGCCTTTGTGTGCTCAAAAACTTGGGTGCCCCTGGCTAGCTGGGGCACCCATACTTGCTAGACTTAACCATTTTCAGATGGTTTTCAATTTCTCAAATTTGTCTCCCACGCTTTGTCCTCCATTTGATCTGAAATTGTTGGTGACTGATGAATCTGATGATCTGGCTGAAACATCCACTGGAAAGCCAGAAGAACTATGAAAAAGATGGCTGAGTTTGCAAACCTTAAAAGCTAATTTTGATGGTCCAAAACCCTAGGCACCCCTAGCTAGCTGGGGCGCCCATGATCACCAGACTTAGAATATTTTTGAAGATTTTCATGATTTTTAATTTGCTCCTTTGATGAAACATCTCTGTTCGATCCAAGATTCTGGTTGTTTGACTAATTCGGTGAACCTGCTGATGGATCTGTCATGAAGCCTGCAAAAATCTAAGAAGAACCCCCAAAATTGCAAACCCTAAGAACTGTTTTTAAGCCCTTGAAATGCTAGGCACCCCTGGCTAGCTAGGGCGCCTTTATTCTCCAGAGTTAATTTTTATTCTGAGTTTTTCAACTTTCTTCTTTGCTCTTCGCTTTTGCTTCGCGTTCACCATTGTTGCCTCCACTATTGACCATGCTTTGAATGTCGAGAAACTGAAAAATTGGCTAAGGCAAAGAATCCCAAGCACCCTCCTTGAATTAAGGCGCCTAGACTCTCTAGACTTAGTTTTATTTTCACAATTTTCAAGATTTTCAAATTCCCCTCCTTCATTCTTTGTTTCTCAAGCATCTTTCGTCGTTGATCAACCTATGTAGCGTTTGAGACCTTGAATTTGACACCTGGTAGTTGACCATCCTCCATTAATGACCTCAAAGATCTTGTTTTGCCTTCTGAAAAAGCAGAATAGACCCACTAGAGAAAAATTGATCTTTGGATGATTCTGACTGGACCAACCTGATTAGGAAGTATTTTCAACCAATCAAAATCAGTTTGAGCCTTGGAAACATAAATTCTATTTTTAGGAAATTTTACCAGTATCCATTTGAGAAGAAACCCAAAAAACGTCTATTTTTAGGAATTTTTTAAAAATAAGTTTCCTTAAAAGTAGCGCCGAAAAACTGAGATTTGGGTTTTGTAGATAATTTTGTTCTGAAGAGATGCAGGTCGTCAAATTTTGAAATTTTTGAGTTTTTGACCAACATGTGTGACATGCAAATTTCCATTTTTTGACCTTTTTGACAATATTTACAAGACTTTTACCACTCTTTTCAAAATGCCTTAATGAAGCAAAAAAAAATTAATTTTGGGCACTACACAAAGTCAACAAAAGGTACAAGGCAGCATTTTGTAGACTTTTTCCTAATCCTTATTTGCAGGTTGTAGTCACAAATGACTATTGATTTTGTACACTCTAATGGTCAAAATATTAAAGCTCTTCAAGACAAATTTAAAAAGAATGCTCACAGTTGGTAGTACTTCAAAGGCCAAGCATTCCAATACCTACAACCTCTTGCAATCAAAGTTTTACCACAAGTTTTATAAAAAAATTATCTAAAAATTTTCAAATTTAAAGTTTCATTTATACTTTTAAATCTTATCACTGAACTCTCTAACATTGTGTCAATAGGTTGCTAGTTTTTCTACATCTGAGAGGAATTGGAGTACATACTCCTCCATCCACTCAATAAAACACAACCAATTGTAATCAAGAAAGACGAAGGACTGTGTATGGACACAATGCTGATCTGTTAGTTAATGTTGTTAGATAAGTACCAGCTATCCAAAAATAAAAATCCCCTCCGAAATGGGATTCTGCAACACACACAATATCCTCACGCCTTGTTCATTTATATGTATTTATGTATTTTATATTTAATGTGCACAGTGCTTTTGCGCTATGATATATGTAACTGGTTTTTTTGGGTTTTGCCAGGTCATGTCCTGAGAAACACACTTAAAGTCGTATTTAGGTTAACAAGGACCACGTAATTCAAGAAATGATTAACATAAAACTCACACAAGCAATATGAGTGGATCGGCATCACTCACATCCCCCATAGATAGTAGTTGTAATGCTCAACCATGCCTTTTTCATTCAAACAAGGAATGATTTTGAGACCTGATTTCCTATAAAGACCAAAGGGAGAGGATTGACCTTGAGGTTTGAATCAGAGGTAAATTGATTAAAAAAATTGTCAAGATTATTCATGAGATATTTACAACAAAGGAACAAACCCAAACTTGTATGAGTGCACATTTACAAACGTATATGTAAAAAATATAATCATGTATCAATGCCTTTGACAACACTTCAAATATATACAAGAAAATGAGTAAACACAAGTTTTATAAAGAGTAACTTGTAATTTGGCTTCTCTGACTCCAAAGATGGTAACATTATCTCAAGACCTTGGCTGTCCACCAGTTGGTTGTAATGGTAAATCTTCTAATGTTTGGCTGGTGATTTTGAGGAACTGAGGAACTAAGAAAGGCAATTTAGGACCCAAGGCAGGTTTACTTTTCCAATGCTTGGCCATTGGTAGGCAAGTTGGGTGTAGGAGTTAAAGAGGGATTTCTTCTTGGTTAGGATAAAGACTGTTTCATTTGAACTGTGGAGCAAAATTGTTTCCATTAAAATTATATAATGTTCTTATTTAGCAATATGTTCCCCCATCCTTTTGTGCTTACCTTGCTATACAATTTTTAAAAATAAAGTGCCTCCTAAGGAGAAATTAATGATTCTGTTTTGATACATGCCATGTGCTTATGCTCTCTTTCTTTACAGTAGTTATTTGTGAACTCAGAATTTCTATATGAAGGAAAGACATTTTTTTGCATCTTGAAGAATCAAAGAAAAGGATTCACCACACTAGGCCAAAATTAAAGGAACAAACATCCACATTTTGCCGCTGCAAATTCTTATATATAAAATCTGTTCCATTCTAGTTAAGGAATGGGGTGTGTGAAAACATGACATAAAGAAAGCAAAACCACAGCAGAAATAGTAGATATAAGTGCCCTGTGCAGGCAACAGACTGGACTCTGCAGAGATGTGAAAACTCAAATATAAAGATCAAGTGGCAATCAGAATCTGACTTGAAATCAAAAGGAATGCATTTCTTCCATTAAGCAAGGGTAGTTTATTTTTTAATCAAAAAGGAATTGTTGATAAAGAATGCATGGGGGAAAATAGCAGCCAAATGCTAGCTTGAAAACTCACCATCAAAGTAAAAGAAATATGCAATAACTTCATCTTCAGTCAGCTGTATTGTGTTAATGCTCTGAAGCAAAAGAAAAAAACCACTATATTATTACTGGGTATTGGACTGAACCATGTGGCCTTCAAAAAATTTAAAATAATCTGCTTCACTACTTTTGGGCATATATTTGAAAACAATTACAGAACAAAATGTACCTTTGTTTTCTTTCTTTGCCTTTTACCATGAGAAATTTTGTCAGCCTCAGCTATATCCTTACACTTTCCTCTAAGTTCAGAATCGTCTATTTTTTCTTTTGACATTCCAAATTGTGAATGTTGTCTAGAAGCTTCTGTTACAGAAGCAGCATCTTCCATGGAAACCCCCATAGAGAGTGCAAGAGCCTACATATCAGTACAGTACAGCATTATCAGTTTACTAAAGAACATGCAATGACATGACAGAGAAGTTTCCACAGATAAGCATGCCCTTGCAACTACATGAAACTATCTATATCATTAAACCTGTTGTAAAGCTGCATCTTCATCCAATCCAATCTGCTGTAATGCAATATTGTTGTTTGCTTCATGGTCTATTAGTAAAGATCCGTATTCTTTAGATGCTTTATCCACAATTAAAGAATTCAAAGACTTCATTTTCTTGCCCTGACAGCACAAACAACAACCAAATGATTGTTAAATCTGAAATCAGTGCATTAACTTTTATGCTGCAATCTCTAATGTACTTGACCACCAGCATATGCAATCACTTGAAATAATCCTACTAAAGTCGGAAATGTTTCTAGTACTTGTCCAGAAGATTGTTAGTAACTTAGTACAATATAAGATTTCATAATGCAAAAGAAATTCAGTTTATGCATATTATTACAACACTTAGGTAAAAATCATTTACCCACTTCATAAATTACAAATTAACCATGACCATTTTAATCATTGATATTGGACAAACAGGAATTTGCTTTTAGAAGAGATATTGCTTTCTTTCATGTTTTAATTTTTTAGAACAATGCATATTGAAACCTATATAATGAGTAAAGATGGTTGAACGATAGTTCTAAAACTTGTCCAATTCTCACTAGACTTACGACATTTTTTACCAAACGAGTAACTCACTACAGACTCTTCTAAGTCTGTCTAAAAACTTGTGAATTTTTGTGAATAACTCGGCAAGTTTTGTCCTGCAACTCAGCTACCAAAAAGATAAAATTAAAACCCTAATTTTTAGTGTTTTTGTCAGTTTCTTCCACAACAATTAGGATTCAGTAGCATGAATTGATCATCAAGTGATTGAAAGGAATTATCAACATTTGGTTAAAAGCAATAAAACAATGAAAGCTGGGATGTGTCATAAAGTCCCTGCGGCCTCAAGGCTCAAAGTCATTAATTTGGATCTGGTGGCAAGGGCTCCACCCCTCAACTCTGCCTTATCTCATGACAGAGAACCTCCCAGGGGTGCAACCCCCAAAACTTGCCAAGGGTGCTGCCCTTGGTCCCATTGGTGGCTACCAACCCCAAATTCCTACTCTCATTTTAGAATGCAGAGGTTTTTTTCTTTTTATTTTGGATTGAAATAACAAAAACAGCATTTTCCCCTATTTTTATGAATTTTTCAGCAGTTTTTAGTTTCCTGAATAAATCTTGAGTATTTGAATTCCATTTATACTTTTCATTTGTTGATTCAATCCCAATTCCAAGTAATGCTACTGTTGTCACTTGGATATGCACCCTAGCTAAGTTCTCAACTCAGTTATCCAGTGAAACATGAGAAGACTCACAGAGTGTGGGCTCTGATAGCTTGAGGTTAACCTCCAGAGAGGGCTGGTTCTCTTGGTACTCCACCTAATTTAGCCTATGCTACTCCTTTTTCTGAGAAAAAAGGATAGAGAATGACTTGAAATGAAACCCAAAATTTAGCAAGGTGAAGCACCAAATGTTTTTAAGACCTATGCCACTGTTTTGACACACAAATTCTCAATTACTTAGCTAGTTTTTTTACACAACTCAAGTGTTTCACAAGCTCATACATCAGTACTTCATAAGAAAGCTGAAATGTTTACAACTTCGAAGGAAAATCAGGTGTACTTTCACAAATAAAGACTGTTAGCATCAATAACATAACTTATGACTTGTATAAGACATGTACTTTTTGCCTAGAGGTGCTGGAATAAGACAAATATTTGAGGACTTACACATAAAATGATAAATCACAAAAATATGCATCAATCACTCATATACACGCAATGAAACAGTTATTGAGAAGGCAAAATCACTGAATTTTATTGATAAAATGGTGTTCTTACAATAATACAAGTCTGGAAATTACTTCCCATTCATGAAAACAAAGTGTTACAATGATATCCTCAGTCTGAAATTGAGTTTGTGTTGCCATACTAGCTTGTAGCTTCAAAGAACTGACCTTAACAGTTACAATAGTAAGTCTACAGCAGCAAGAACTGACTGAAATCTACCCTTAGGTCTCTCCTTATGCTGTCCAACAGCTTGCTAAACATTAGGAACATGTTATGAGGAAAAAATGACAAGTGTTTACTTCAGTTTGCTGGTCAAACCTCTTGGACGCTTAGCCGACTTGTACCTGTTTTCTAACCCCTTAAAGTGCTCCATGATGCTGGTTGAATGAAGAATATTTACTTGCTTTGACCTCCTCCCACTGTCATAATTTCCCTAAAACATGTTTATAGGGCATGAGAAAAAGAGGTTTCAAGTGAATAAAAGCCCTGGGGGGCATGGGATGTCTTTAAGGGCATCTTTCACACGTGTGTCATTCATTTATGGTGCCTCCATCTTCAAGATTTCATCCAAACATAGGCATTGTCATCTGGTTATCTCTGTCATACCCTCAATTTGCCATGTCTTTGCTCTTTTCTCTTTGACAGTTAAATACAAACAAAGGCTGTGAACATACACTCAACCTTTCTTGACTTCATTGTGTTGGAATATGAAGTCAATTTTATTGTTATTCCAACGGTGACGAATAGTCGACATTGATATCTAGCTAGTGCTTCAAGTATGCGCCTAGCGCGGTCAAAGGCCTACTATTCAACCAAAGGTTGAAATATTCTACCGAAGGTTGAAATGATGGGGGGTCCCAATAGCCCCCTTGGACACTGAAGGCATTTCTAGCGAAGCTAGAAATTTTTTTTTTGGGGACTCCCTATTTATGGTAATTTTGACAAATGTTCAACATGTAGTTGCATGAGTCGCACTTTCTATTTTCGGAAAGTTTTGTTTGACAAGGACTCTGCAACTCAGATTTCTTATACTTTTGCAAAGTCATGTTTTCTGTAACCTAAGTAGCCGGTTCTCTAGGTTTTGGGCTGGGTCCTGGTCCTGGTTTGCTCCTGGTTCGGGTCCTGGTTCGGTTCGCCTGTGGGTTCGACCAAGGTCCTTTATTTTTGGGTCTGGTTCGCCCAGGCAAAACCCAGGCAAAACCCAGGCGAACCAAGATAGAACCTGCATGCCTAGGCATCCAAAAAGTGTTTTATGAGCATATTTTTAATGTTTTATGGAGTTTGACTTTGACTCACGCCCAAGGGAACCCTGTAAGTGACCTCTAATCACTTCAAATACCTTAACTACCTCGTTCTTATTCATTTGTTTTTCTCTTTTTGACAATGTCAAAAGCATGGCTGCATACAGATTAGGCAAAAGACCTTTCCTTTTAGTTTGGCAATGCATGGAAGATTCAAAAAGTATCCTTGATCTTACAAAAAGATATGTGTTTATACACTTCGATTGTGCAGTCACCCTTTGGTTCTTTCAAAGAAAAATCTATCTATGCCACTGTTACACTGCACAGGTAAACAAATTTTGTATTGTGGAGCTATATTAAGCTACCACTCTCAAGACCAATGTAACAATGATACAAAATAATGTTTTAGACTGCAAGAAGACATCAAAATGGCTAGTGTATAAACAAATTCTTATGATTTCTGAAGAATGCTGATAACTCTACTCAGTTGGCTTCTTTTTTCAAAATCATACAAATTGAACCCTGGCATCAATAGACTCTGTATATCAAGCTACCACAATTCAAGTTTCAACGATGAATATTTATCATGCATGTTTTAAATGACATTCAAGTTTATGGTGGTTTTGTTGTTTATATGATGTTATGTGATATTCTAATCCTAATTCTGAATTCATCTTCTAGGCTGCATTTATATATATATATATATATATTTTTACATGTTTTTGTAATTTGTACTAATGAACCCAAGACGAACCGAACCCACCCGCAAAAAATTTTGCCGAACCCGCAAACCGAACCTGAACCGGCTACTTAGTCTATAACCTTTGAAGGTTGTTGTAATTGTGAATTTCCTAAGAAATAAAAAATACAAAAGATCTTTACCCGTGGTTTTTTCCTGGTAGAGTTTGACAAGGTTTCCCACATAAATATTGTGTTTAAGTTGTGCTTATTGTTTTTCTCTATTTATTCTGCACTGCAAATTTTCTTACACATTGTCCTCTTCTCCTTTCATGACAGACCAAGACCGACCCTCTGCTCACTGTATCTTGTACCTATGGACTGTTTTATACTCTGCAATACACCACTAGACTGCCCACTACTTTAGTATTCCGTGGCTCC
This sequence comes from Sequoia sempervirens, assembly GCA_007258455.2. Lineage (NCBI taxonomy): Eukaryota > Viridiplantae > Streptophyta > Pinopsida > Cupressales > Cupressaceae > Sequoia > Sequoia sempervirens. The sequence goes on along the minus strand of VDFB02045711.1, from coordinate 27,315 downwards.
TTTAGGGATTTATGACTGTTATGTCATTCTTTATAAGGTTAGGGCCATGAGTGTCTTCTGTTTTCATGTCATGGCTACACTTTGAATCATGACAATTAAGGGGATCAAGAGATCCTAATACCAACTGTGTCCCTGTCCTCTGACTGTCACCACTATGCCTAATGAAAACTTCTCATACCATAAACTCTGTCCATGGAATGTTATGTGCACTCTTTGGACTTGAGGACTATAAGGTCTAAGAACCTTAGTATTCAGCATTCCTCACAAACTCTCTAACAACTATTGGTATTATAATGTTAGATTCACATAACTGTGCACATTGGACCTTAAGATTCATAAGGGATAGACAATCTTATCACTGTGTTTTATGGCCTTGATTATCACCATCATTTTTATTGCTCTCTAGCACTGTCATAGTTTCTTCTTCTTTTCAACAGACATAAAGGATTGCTATCTCACTGTCATGACAGATGTAACCCTTGACACACTGTCATAACTGCACTTTGTTCAAATTTGTCACTGTCACATAGGCCATTTTTCTAACTGAGGGCTTCCATATTCTGCCTTGCCTCTTGTCTTTTTCATGATAAACTCTTACCTCTCTCCCTTCTCACTGTGTTATAATCTGAACTTTGGTTTTTATGGCTTTCTTGCATTCTACTTAGATTCACCGTGTTTTATAGCCTTGATTATCACCATAGGACTGTACAGTGGTGAGTGGATTGTCCTTTGAATGGATTCATTATTCCCTGCCACTATTTCTGTCTTTGATTGACACTGTCCTTATCCTTTTGACTTCATTAAATGACATATTGATATAGACTGTCAAGTGTCTGATGTCTGGGCCAAAACCTCTCCCATAGACTGTCCCTTATACGTAACACTGTTATCTTCATCTCTGTTAACTGCCCCACTGCCTTGGAAACTGCTTGATGAACCTCTATTTTCACTACCACTGTCACCATTAATTGCCAATATTGAGAGTGCAAGGATTTTAGCAAAGGTTTGGACAAAGACAAAGATTTATTTAGTTGTCCTAGAAGAGAGTGATTACCCCTTTCCAAGCTTGACAGAGATCTCTGTTTGTTCACCTCGGATAGAGATAGGGTTTTATGAGTTCCATGTGGGCCTGTTCCTTTTCCACCATGGGATAATGATGACCCAACCTCATTGATATCTCAGCAACTCTATAGGGTAGCTGTAGGGTTTCATCCATATGGCAGGTCATATCTTGACAGTTGGTAAGCGCTAACAAGGCTTTGATAAGGGGTCTTCAACATTTGACAGTACTTATCAAGACACACCTTCACCCTTGACACCAATAATGAAGACAAAAACAAACAAATGACAATCATTCACAAACCAATATTGGACCTTCGTAAACAAAAGATGACTGAAACAAAACCTTGCAAACCCTAGTACACTGACTATAACCTTATGCAACACGTAGCTCTTTGTCCAAGGACTTTATGAACTTGCTATGTAGTTATGACACCTCATATCTTTTAGATCCCTCAAACAATATTTGGATCACATATACTATCTCCTATCTACCCAAACCTGAGATGAGAGCTTTCATGAATGTCACAGGGAACTTCTACTGGCTTTTCACTTTGAAAACTTACAAAACTGTCATAGAAACACTTCTCCAGCAAAACAATAGAAGATCATCATCAAAAGCATCCTACAATGAAGACTATAGGCATCCATTTATGACAGTGATGATGATACAAAAGTTCCGATATGACATACTGTAATGTCCCCTACTTGGGATATTCCTAGATTTTGCTCTAAAAGCACAATTAGAATCCAAAGTAAGAAATTTAATGCATTTAAGATTGTAAATTTACCAATTGAAAATTGAAATGCCCTTTATAAGATATAAATCCTGGTTTAGATCTTGCACACAATATTAGTCACTAGAACTTGACATTAGATCATAAGCAATGAAAATATACATATTACTAATCATTAGTAAACATCATGATATCCATGGACATTAGTCACATCAAAATCTAATTAACGCAATAGCCATTCCAATGTGGATTCCCCATAATAATCTCATTAGGAATTCGTTGAAATGCTTGCAAACCATAGGCTCAAGGTTGGTCACCCTTGTACTGTGGGAGCATGGAAGGTGGGCCACCCTTCCATCCCTTAGTCCACCTTGGAGGCGCTCCATCCTCCTTGATCAAGCCCAAGAGCATTCATAAGCCTCCCAGCCCATGAGGCCTAACCCCCTATGGGTGGCATGCATGATAAGAGCGTGAAGACTACCTCCCTTCCACCAAGCCCAAGAGCACACATTTGCCTCCCGGCCCACGAGCACTCCATCTCGGGGGTGGCATACTTGATGGCTGGTCTGTCGGGCCTTCACCTCTCGTGAACTCGAAAGGTTGATCGGCCTTCCTGTTTTGCAATCACTTCTCTAAATTCAAAATAGATTATTATAAGAATCTATTATCCATAATAAAGGAAGAATCATAGTTATTTATAAGGATTAATTATTGCTGCAAGCATCATTATTGCATAATCGCATATATATATATAATTAAAGACTTACAATAATCCTCTTGCTAGTAAATAATATTTATTTCCAATAAGGTTCCAATCCTTATTTTCCTTTTTCCAATCTGCTCACTTGAATCAGATTTCTAATTGATCCAAATGATTCAATGATCCAATGATCCAATGATCCCCATTCATGCCTTTACCAAATGATGCCTTCTTATATACCCTTCATGGTGGGGTGAATAGTCACACCCCTTTATTACCATTGCATCCCTTACAAAGGATGCACCACTTCAATTAATCACTGCCTCCCTAGAGTCATCACCCATATCAATGCATTTGTTTAATATTAATCTGCCTTTTGTTAACTGAGCGGAAATCTTGGTATTTGTTATAATCAACCCCCTTGCTCTATTATTCCCTAGCAGCAATCTCCTAGGATTATTATTGCTGCAATGTCTTTTGGTCTTACATGGATGGGAATATTACATTTCTATTCAATTAGAGTCTTAACTATGTTGCCTTATATTAATAGGGAATCACTGTAGTTTCCTTTGGCAACAATTATTTATTATTCCTGTGCAGGCTGCGATCAGGGGGTATGACACAGACTTGCCTCTTTGCAACAATGTTTCTTACGTGCATACCCTTGCATGCACTTGCATGGTTGAAGGCAGATGATCTTTGAGAACCAAACAAGCTTTTCCATACTCCTCCCTCTCATTGTGGGTGCATCTGCACATGAAGCTGTCCTGCAACAGCATTTCTAAGGCGTTGAAACTGGAAAAATAGTTAATATGGACGTTGCAATACCTTTTTCAAGATGGAAACTGAATACAGAGGTGTTAGAATGAGCATAAACCTCTTAGATACCCCATCAAAGCTTGAGGATAGCCCTGGCCGCCATGGAGGAGTACAAACTGTCATGCAAAGAGTCTTAATGTGATGAAACCCTAGAAAAGCTCAACCTATCCTATTGAAACTCAACTTCACATTAAACTTTAAAGACTTCCCTCTAAAAGTTCATCCATGTAGATTTTTTGACAAAGTATAAGCATTTTTGACAAGGTTATAATATTTTAGAAACTTTAACATATGTCAAGACTCCCTTTCAAAAGTGAAGACATGACTTATACCCTTGAACATGGACAAAAAACCTTGTTAACCTTTATCTTTGAGGAAATTTAATTTTTTTGCAAGTATCAAGACTAGACCAAAAACCTTTTCCAACCCTGGTCACTTATTAGAAGACTATTTGGACTAGATGAACAAAATATGCTAACAGATACAATGATCAACATAGAATTGTGTGTTTTCTAAATTCATTCTCTATGCATCTCATGCGTTATATAAGTTTATTTTGTGTATTTATGTTTTTTTTTTTCAATTGACGAGTCCAAAGTCCAAGTAAAAAATTTAGGCTGATGAGTTTTGCCAATTAGTGAGTCCGAAGCCCAAGTCAAAATTTTATGCTGCTGCATTTTTTAATATGGGATGAATGCTACTTGAAAAAAAACTGGTTTACTTGCATTTTCCCTAATTTCATACCCATGTGAACCATATATTCTATTAGCCATGCATAAAATCGGAATGACCTGGCATAATTCTCACAGAACAAACATTTTCCACTCGATCAAAGTAACTGAAAGTAAAGCACAGCAGGTAGAACTAACAATGGAGAAGATTTACTGATTCCTATTTTGTACACAAGGCAAAGGGAAATTACCAACAAAGTCATATAATAATACACCCATATTCCTGAAACAAATTCAAAATGCGAGCTAAATATGTTCCTTGTGACAAAGCAAAATAATTGCAAAAGAAAAGGGCAGCATTGCTTCAAATACTACAAGAATGAGAATTCAACAGACTACAAACTGGAAGTAAGGGGAAGAGTACCTTGTCGAGGAGCTGTGCAAGCACACTAGGCAACCTTCACTTACCATTCCACTATATAGCCTTAATACTACGGTCAAATAAAAGCAGAAAATACAGAAAAATAAAAAAAATGGACTTGACCAAAGATAGTTAAACTGTACTAACGTTAATATTAATAGATTAATAGATTTTCAAATGAATGAAGACAGGGCATATAGATAGTGTTAAAAATTGTCCATGAGAAAACATGAATAAAAAAATTGAAAATTGAAAGTTTCTTAAAAGCAATTCCTTTGTTCCTCTCTGTTCCAATCTTTTCTGTTTTTTTTTTTCTTTTTTGAGAAAATATTATATTAAATGTAAGAAAATATTATCAGGGAAAATCTCCCTATAACTGGGCATGTGCCCCAAGAGACTCAACATCTTTGTGCTAACAGTCACTCAACTTATTGTCTTACACCTTGACTTCCATATGAAATTGCAGCCAAGTTTCCCGAAAGGACCAATTAGATACCAACCACAAAGCTAAAAGCTCATTTCTTAAATAAAAGAACGAACGCAACTATCCATTTTTATTTGAAGCTGGAAAAATTTTGTATGTCAAGTTGCCTGCAACCTACTAGTAAGGTGAATCAATGATGATAACCCGGGTTCAAATCCCACCGAGCATGTTCTCTATGTTAATGTAGCAAAAATATTGCAGCCCACCCAAACAAAATTGGATTAAAGTTCCAGGTGAAATCTTATGAAATGGACACCCCTCATGAGTTCTAATTTGCCAACAATATAACCTTGATGGTGAATTCCCAACACATTAAAAAAGGTAAAGGTAGGTTTTCAGGTCATGACCAAGTCAGGCACCAATCTAGTCTATCAGGCTCACCTAAAAGGGATTTGGGTTTTCCAATTACCTGTTATATTGTTCAAATTTTGTACCCCAGGCTTGACCTTGTGACAAAGCTAGAGATTAAATCTAACTAACTTTGCCAATCCACCTACACCCAGAGTACTACTAAAGAGTTCATTGGCATAACCTTTTACCAATTTACAAAGTGAAAATGCACACATTTGCAATGCTTAAAAAGGTTTAAAAATTCCTGCTCCTGCAATTCAAATGCATATATATACTTATAACAGTATGACCCAAGTTTGGATCCCCCAACAGCAATAAGCCAACTGTGGTGTAACGGTAAGGGGTACATTCTAGCTTAACCCATGTTTGTAACTATTAAAATTTACAGGTACACAGCAACATGACTCTTGTTTACAAATCTCAAGAGTGTGGTTTAAGCTTACTCCACAGCATCCTAGAAGCTTGCCCACCCATAACCTTACCCAAGATTTACCTAGAAAAAATTTGGATACTTTTATGATTCAACATTTACTGACTTCAATTGCTGCTTAGAGACAGTCACACGACCATTCCATCCTCCCTCTTACTGGGAACTTGTACCAGCATAAGAGAGGTTGAATCCTCCAATTGCAACAAGGCACCCCGTAACTCTGGTTAACATATGGTGTGTTTGTAGTTGTCATATCCCCTGGGACTCGTTAATTTTCCTGCACGAGCCCTAGCCCTGTGGTAATTTGGACTCGGAGTGGATTTATGACCACATTATGTTAAATGAACTTATGTGTGGGTGTGATGGTTATGTTCTGAAGATGCTAGTACTAATGACTATAATTATAACATTATCATGCTTGGTGAAATCTAAATGCATTGATTTTGTTTATACTGACTCAGACTAATGACTCGGTTGGTGGACTTGTGTGAGGTTTATCGTTGGATGAAAGTACCCAGGGTGCAAGATGAGGTGGATTCTATGGTACAGTGATGAGAGACAGGAAAACTTTAAAGCCAGATCCCAATGACAAACTCTGTAGGTAACTTCGCCCTAACCTAAGGTTTACCAAACCTAGTACCAAGTAAGAAAATGTTGCTAAATGATCTTTGTAATTGAGCACGCAAGGTTGTCTAATGTGATAATTCTACAACAATGAATTGGGTTTCCGAGGATGTTTAATTTCACTCGTTAACCCTAGGACCTTAGGCGTCAATGCTATCGCCATCCTCTATTCAAAAGACCTCGATGATAATAAAAATTATTTCGTGTCAAATAAAGGTGTTGCATGATAATGCGAACTCAATATGTAATACTTAATTGGATAAATATTAAACGCATATAAATATAAATAATAATTAAAAATAAACCAACTATAAGTGAAAAAGGTATATGGCTAAATAAATCAACTATAAGTAAATAACTATGGCTTAAGTATAAACTTGGTGAGGCACTACATAAGGTAATGAAATAAATTTAAAACATTGTGAAGCCATCGAATAAAAAAATAAAAAGAAAATAAAGGGAAGAAATCGCGTGAGAAGAGAAAAGGGCGAACAGAGGCATCAAGTGCTTAAGGAAAACCAAAAAAATGGTTATTTAATGATGCCTCCTATTCTCTAGGGCTGGGGAGACAGCCAACATTTAAAGCTTATGGCGCATGCATGGAGGATGGGGGGCGACCGTGCCATTAATAGGCATGGAACCCCAATTCCAAGGAGTTTTTCTACACATTGTGAGAAAAGCCACACTCGCCAATAGACTGAAACCATTGATCTTTATAAATTCGCCAATGGGAGCTCAATAAAAAGGCAAAGGAAAACGTGGAAGGAGTGCGGGTGAGAGACCAAATTACACCAAAAAATGGTGATTTTAATAATGCCTCCTGTTCTCTAGGGCTGGGGAGACAACCAACATTCATTAGTTATGGTGCACGCATGGAGGAAGGGGTGTAATGTCCCCTTTTTGGGATCACCTTATACTTTTCCCTGAAATCACAATTCCAAATGAAACTAATAGTAGATTATAATTAAAGATACAATTCTCTACACAAAATTGAAATGATGTAAGTCTGGTCATGGAAACCTGCAACCATGTTAGATGAATATGATATGAAATACATTTAATTCTAAGTATAAGACAGATTATATATAACAATATAACAAGTCCCAAGGACTACGTGGGCTCAACCATAATGAGGAGACCATGATGAGGTGCCCCAAGTATCCTCCCCTAGGCCCAACAACAGGACCTTATCCTCTATGGCCTCATGTGGTCCTTAACCGATGGTCCTCAACCATCATCATGAGGTGGTGTACCTAGTGAGGGCTTTACACAGTTCTCCTCCATTATGCCAACCTCTCATCTTATGATTGAAGACCTTTCTTCATTTACTTCAACAATTGATTCACTCGAGGATAGTTGGGAGACTGCACAATAGGGTGCCCTTCTAGCAGTTCTCCCTATAGCCGGGTGCCCTTTTAGTAGTTCTCCCTTAATAGGGTGCCCTCTTAGCAGTTCTCCCTGTAACAGGGTGCCCTTTTAACAGTTCTCCCTTAATAGGGTGCCCTCTTAGCAGTTCTCCCTTAATAAGGTGCCCTCTTAGCAGTTCTCCCTATTGCAGCCCTGCCTCATCCCTTCATGGCCAATTGTTGCTAAACCAAAATAATATCAAAATAAACAATATCAGTAATTATATGCTACATCTGTTAATAATATCAATAATTATATGCTACATAATATGCTATGATGCCAGTGTTTAATATCTATGATTTCTGATCAACTAAGCATCATACCACAAGGTCTGATTATGTTATTGCACTGGTTGAATCTGCTGTATACTTGTGAAGGCTTATGCTGGTGGTCGATTACTCTGCTCCTGTTTATCCCTATCTCTCCTTCCCATTGAATGTTGTGCAAATCTGTATGTCTGCAATCTTCATATTAAACCTGATCCCTCTTATATGCTCAGAGAATATTTATTCTATTTCTGGTCCTTTTATATCAATTTTCAAATCTGTATTTACCTCTGTATATATCTCTTGTTATATATGTTTTCCTTCCTCCTATCCATCCCTTCTTCCTTACTCCACATATTCATCTTCTACCTCTTCATAAAGAGAGGCGACCCTTGTAAGGGAGACATCTTTATTGAAGGGAGGCGTCTCCTCTTTGGACATGAAGCGAAGTCTTTTCTTTTAATTCCCTAATCATCGCTGCCTTAATAATATGTAGTCTACCTTCCTTAAATTAAATCGCTGCTTGTTAATATTGATGCCTAGGCCTTAATTATTGCCTTCAATAGATCGCTGTATGATGTAGTCGCTGCCCTCAGGTAAATGGTCGCTGCTGTGTTCTTTTATAATAGTTGCTGCCTTGGTTTATGCATATTATTGTCTTATAATTGCTATCATGTCAATCGCTCCTTTTTGTAGTTAACTTACTGCCTTTTATATATATATATATATATATATATATATATATATATATATATATATATATATATATATATTTTAATCTATTGTCAGCCTTCTCAAGATTGCTGCTGTTTGTATTAATATATTATATGTTTATTTTTATATTAGTTTTATATATATTTCAATATTTACATTGTTATTTATTTTATTTATTTATTTTCATTTCAATGCTTGTACTTATATACTTATTTTGTATTATTTTATATTGATATAGTATATATTTATTTTGTATTTGATTTTTATATTGCTATATTTGATAATTATAATAATATTAAATGGCTAATATTTTTAATATGTATTTTATTTACTTATTTGCATTTCAATGCTTTATATCTTAGTGTTAGAATTTCGGGGACATGACACGGGGGGTGACCGTGCTATTAATAGGCGTGGCGCCCCAATTCCAAGGAGTTTTCCTTCAGGTCGTGAGAAAAGCCACACTTGCCAGTAGACTGAAACCCTTGACCTTTATAAATTCGCCATTGGGAGCTCAATAAAAAGGCAAATGAAAACATGGAAGGAGTGTGGGTGAGAGACCAAAGCTGTGGGAGCATTGAGGGGTCAAATTTCATTCCTGGGCGTAGGGATCACCAGGACTTCTCTTTCCAGATCAGTATATTTGCTTTCGTTGACTCTCCTTTAATGTTTTCATCAATTCCTGTCATGAACGTGCCTATATAATTAAACATGCCCCTCCATTTAGGCTGCAACTTCTGTAACTCTGTAATGTTTTAACTTTTGCCCAATGTCTTCAACCTTCACTAAGAAAGCCATTCTATTTAAAAATCTTAGTTTTTTCCCTCATGTCAAGATTTTGGGTATGAATAAAGGAGATCAGATAGCATCTATAAACTGTGTTATTTTGTTTTTATGAGTTGTTAGAGGTGTTATTTTAGAGCTGTTCTCATTTCAAAATCAAGTAGACAAAATGTTATTACACCTCCAGGTAGAACTGCCACCTAGGGCCTGAATGTTGTGGTGTTGTCATTTGTTAAATTTGTATACACTTCTACCTTAGCTCGCCGGAAGGAAGCATAATCATTTAAAATGAAAAAGCTTAGGTCTGCAATTTTATCACCCTAAAACTGAACAACAGTCCATTTCATTCTGCTAGTTGAAATATAAGTAGTTCCAACAAATCATCCCCTTCTAACCCTGTTTCATACTCTAGTTCCCCTGGATGGGTGAAGATTGAATATTTAATAGTATAGAATGAAACTTATTGTTTAATTTAACCCATTTTCAATTATCTCTAAGACTGAAACTTGGGAGAGGGCAATATTGCATAGTAATGTAGATACCAGCAGGCATTATCCTTATGTTTAGATGATAATGAAAGGTTATTTTACCAAGCAGCAGCAAATTCTCTTTATATCCATCCTTATTCTGCCATGTTGTTAGGCTCTTAATGAACCACTGGAATACATGAAATTATTTAATGAATGTCAATGCATGATGGAACTGGATGTAATAACCTTAAAATTTGAACCAAGTCAGCCCAGTATAACCTGCAGTAAGGGAGAAACAAGCATAATGAAAACTAAGGAATGGTGAGATAAAGGTCCATATAACTATACCACACACTTATGTATGAGGTGTTCGCTGATTAAAAAGTCAATATTAGTGAAAACGGATAAATTCTGTCCTAAAATGAGATATCTGTCACATACGTATTTATATCATGGAAAATATATATACACACCTTTATGGGTTGAGAAGGAGTGGGGATCGCATGCAAACTAATAGAGAAAGGATTAGTTATCCCCACCTCCAATTGGAAAGTGTTTATGAGCGAGCGACGCTCCATCTATATACACATTTTGGAGTCCATTCATGGCTGTAATTAAACTTAGAACAGCTGCAATACCTTTTAAGTCGGGGGAATGGTAGTAGCAAACCATCACTGAATGTGTAGCGAGTTGACTACCTTATCAGCTTTTGCTAGGTGTGAATGGTTACCTCCTTTTGATTGGATTTTGAACCCCTCATGTATCACAACACCAGAATGGGTAGTTGAACCTTTGAGGTGGCTGGGTTTAGAATCTACTTATTCTGAATTAGGAACCTCTCTTTCAGTTATCATGCTAAGCTGGGTGCAGGCGCTAACTTTTACGGCAACGGATGGATTAGGACCCTACGAGGGCATAGATAGAGGTGGTAATCCTCTAACATGTAGGCTATTTCTATCTATCCGAGGTGATCACCGATGGAAAAATCATATAACCCGCTCAAAGATAAACTTATCCATGTTCGAGATTGATAGGAGTCAAGGAGCATACTATGCCAGTAGACTATTAGCCGTACCACTTGGATAGCAAGATGGATTCCGCTAGGAGCATGTGGGCCTTGGGACCAGCAGCATGCCGACAATGCATACCCCATGTTACTCTAGAGGCCTGGATAGATTCTGCCAGGAGCATGTGGGCCTTGGGGCCAGCAGCAAGCTGGCGATGAACATCCAGAGTATGCTAGAGGGTTGGATGGTTTTCCGCCAATAGCATGCAACCCTTAAGGCCAACAAAATGCAAGCGATGGAGCACCTTGCTTGCTTAGCCATCCAATCAACTGCAGAGGAAGAGAATTTCTAATGAAGCTTAAGTAGGTAATGAATTGGAAATATCTTGTAGAATTGATATTGATATAACCTGATAAGGAGTTGGTATCTTAGTTTACCAATGGTTGCAACACCTTGGGTAGCTGGTCATTAGGAAGTTGACCTTACGCACTCAAGCTGGTATAGATGTCTACTCTCTCATCCCGGGCCACAGAATCCGCTTGGAGGGGTGGATAGGGGTTATATCCACTTTGGAGGGATCATATTGCATCCCCAAAACTATGGCAGGCTAAAGACATGGAGCCCACATGGCCTCGCAGAACACTTAAGGTAAGCTTCAACTTTCAACTTTCAAGTAATGTTAGGTGTGATTCCGTCATTGGCCTTTCTATTCTAAATTATTGGCATTAGTGGATTGAATTGTTGTAGGCATGAATGGTAAATGATTTGTTGCCGGAAATTAACTTGCACTGATGCCCTTGGTTGATTAAACATTGATATTATTGTAATGTTGTAAAAAAAAAGTGCAGAATTTCTGGTTCTCATTGAGGTTGTTGTCACAGTAGTGTAGCAATTATGGAGTTCATTCTGTACCATGTTTACAAATCTTAAGGATATGACTCAAGCTCAACCCATACAGCATTAAGGGCTATCCATTACCACACCCTATATTTTCCAGAAAAAGAAACTTGGACTACCATGAACATGTATAGCTTTCAATCGTTGCAAATGATTTTCTACAACTTAGATTTTAGATTACTTTGTCCATGGCGCCTCAAAGTAGTAGTGCATTCTTCTAGAATCAACTGTGTATATGAAACTATATCCGACCTTTGGGGTTTCAATACTGAATCCTTCATCGGCGAAATAAGATTGAAGCCGGTGCTTGATTACTACCATTAGACACTAAAGAGCCAAACAGCTAAAAAGCTAAACTGTAAAATTCCCTCTGATATTAGTATAACACAATTTTAGGTCATAAATTACCTTTGGCCTTGCAGGGGCTCTTCTTTTTGCAGGAGTACTCTTCCTGGGTGTAGACAACTTTTGTTGGATTTCCTCGTCGGCTGACGAATCTGACTGTTCTCTATCGTCTTCCTCTTCTGAGGGCTGGTAGTCATTGTCATCTTGTTTGCGTTTTCCCTTTTTGGAAATAGATATTTTCTGCTTATTGGCCTTAGGCTGCGGGAGGGAGGATGCAAGTGCTGGAAGGCCAAGAGCTTGTAATTTTGCCTTGTTTTCCTCAATTTTCCTCTGCCTCTGTTTTTCATAGTCTGTTATGGTTGGAGAGGATATTTTAGCTTTACTTTTGTGTTCTCTAGCCTTCAATTCCTCATTGTCTGAAGAATGAAGAGATGCATCTGGTGAATTACCGTTATCTTCTTCAACAAAATCTGCCTGCTTCTTCTTCTTCCTCATTACTTCTCTGGGGAAAGTTACTTCTATGTATACTCCCAGATATGTGAGGTAAAATCTGTGTTCTTGAAATTGACTGCCTCTCAAATAAAACACGAAGAGCCAGTTTTCATTCCATTCGAGAAAAAGGGATTGTGAAAGGATTGGAATGGTGAAAGTTATATATTCATCCCAATTTCATTTAGTTCTAGGTTTTTGGTTTTTTTTAAAGAATGTTTTAATATAATTATATAGTAAGTGAGAGGGTTTAATGGTGGTGATGGTTATGTTATGCGAGGGGTTCATGTCAGTAAGGACAAGTCAACCAAAAACTTGAATGTCACGATGAAGAGGGTCCAATTCAAACTCAAAAAAATCAAACCTCATGAAATTCTCACGCGTTCTCCAACTCATATCGAAAGGTTTCCAAAAAAGTATTTTTACGAGGCAAAAGGTGGCATTGACCATTGACAAACATGTGGTACTTGCTTACATGTTTATTGCCATGCCAATCCCTGCGAATTTAATGTGCATTTACCTCCCCTCTCCCCTTTGTCGTCGACCTTTTCACACCCAAATTGGCGTGTTTTTCACAAAGTAGGGTTTCATTTGGGTTCTTTGCAACACCATTCACTCTTCACATCTACACATGACACCATCCATTGATGGACCAGCAGTGGTGCACTTCACGACCAACTACAAAGAGGTTGGGCGTGAGTCATGGTGATATATTTTTCATTTCAATTGTGTTTATGAACACTTCCAACTTTGGCCATCACATGTGAGATTGTCTTACAACCTCACAACAGCAATGAACCTCCATTGTATGTGTATTTCAATTAGCTTTGAAATGTTTTTTACAGTACTATAAATCTTGTTTCATTTCAATCTTTTTATGCTTTTCACACTCCATTATAATGCAATGTCAATATTTATAGCATTTGAGGATGTCATATACTCGGTTATTAAAAGTTTCATGCAACTATCGTTTGGTCGACTATGATATTTAATATACACACAGTCAGCCAAAAGATATATATATATACACCCCACCTTAGATCCGTAAAATTACTTTTCACTTTATGGTAATTATTTTGATGAATCATGAGATTATGAAACCTTGAAAATTATGTATTATATGGAATTATGTAATGTTATGTTATTGCTTTCAATGGAATGATGATGGTTACTTGATAATGTGAATTTGATGAAATATTATGAGATGATTCTATTTCTCTAAAGCAAATGATTAATGAAATTGTAATGATATGATTGTGAGGTAATGGTTTCCAAGCTAACTACCTGTTTGTTTTCTTGAGTGAAATTGTAGGAGCAATCTGAACACCTCTAGAGAGAAAGAGGGGGAGTATCACCTAGGAGAAGGGTAAAGTGATGAATCCTCTGGTGATGCCATCTGACCTTGGCATCAATCAAGTATTGATTCTGTAAACCTAAAAGTGTCTAGGGTTTTTAGTTGCATCTTGGGTAAGTTTAGCCTTATCGGTATATAACCTTGCTAAGTTTTCTTATTGACTTGATTGTTAATCTAATAATATATGTGATAAGCATTTTGCATATAAAGTGCAGAGATATGCAAGCATATACATTGATATATGTGTGTGTTAATAGACCTATGTTGAGTATACGTTGACGTAAACATATATATATATATATACCCTTATAAACATATGTATATACTTATATTAATGCAACAAGGTAATAGATTCAAGAATGAATACATATATATGCCTCACATTATATGGGGAGATTATAATTACTTGCTAACTAACGATAACATGCTTATAAAAGCAAGATAGCCAGTATGAATATTGTTGGTGTCGATTTGTGAAATGATGGTTAATGCCTAATATAAAAGCGTTGTATATTTTAGACAACCACGTTGTGTTCCGCCATCATATAAAAACTTAAAAGATTTAGTACTTGGTAAAAGTATGTAAGTGGTTTGTTAATGTTTGTTGGTTGTTCAAGCTATGATTTGTGGTAACCTCGACTCTATATATTTGAGGAGCATGTCAGCATCAAATGATTCCATTTATTATATTGTAAGCCATGAATGATGTCATGGGAGCGTTGAATTTTATGGGAATAATGATGCAGAACCTAGAAAAAATTGTTAAGATATAATGCTATGCCGCCATCATTCATGGCTTACAATATAATAGAGAAAGTAAAATTTAGTTATTTACAAACCTATCAGCCAAGAATCTGAGGATTAAAAAAGGCATACTTTTAAAGGTTGGGAGTCTATCAAAGAGGCAAGCAATACCAGTGAGAGCAAGAATTAATGGTATTCAGGCTAAGGGTCAACATAGACTTGCTCAAATTCTATCAAGGAATTAAATCATCTGCAATGAAATGAATGTGGCTCAAGTAATGATTATCAAGTTGGTAAGACTTAGCTCGAATGCTTGCTACATCCATAGTAACTTCAAGTTCAAGGTCTGAATAGTCGAGGGATGACAGGGGTTTCGCGTACACTAAAGGCAAGTAAACCTTCTTTTCTTCAAACTGGATATAGTCTTTTCTCTGTATGTACACATATATACATTGTGATGATAATGGTTAGTAAAAACCGGTGGTGAGGCAGTTTTGTCTACAATCCATCTCATGCATGAATCTTTATTAGATTTATCTAAATCCCCATGATGAGAAAGTCAATTCTTAGTTTGCTTTGGAATGTTTTAGATGCTTTAAGTGCAGTTCGGGGTTTGCCACCCTCAAACCCTCCTTGGCATAGTTATGTCTGGGGATGAAACATGAAGACTAACATTGGTTATTATGGGACTCTCTTCATTCTTAAAAGAGGATATCAAACCATAGTTTCTTGTGGGTATAAAACCAATCTTGAATAATTGGGAAGTATAGAAATGGAAGAAATGATTAAAGAATAGTTAATTGCCAGTTTTGTTATCAAGGATACTTACTTTAGTAATGAATAGCTATTCTTATTTTCTTTTATTAACTACTTAATGAGTGACTTTGTAATTTAAATTGGGCCTTGGAAAGGAAAACCTCTTTCCATTCTTGATATGTTCCTTATTGAAAACACTCAGGTGGGGTACTTGTAAGGATGTCTTTACACTATTTTATAATCTTGTGTACATCTTGATGATGACCTAGTGTCATCTATATCGCTAAAAAGCTTAAGAGTTGGTGAGAAGGTAAAACCTTTCAAGTCAGTTTAGGAATTGAATTAGCGGCAGTAGCCTAGACCCTAGCCTTGTAGATACGTAACTAGGGGATTAAATGCTTGAGGGATTGTACCAAACTGGTCATGTCACAACCTTGGTGAGTAAGTGCCTATGTTATACAAATGTATTGTAAGGTGGGCCAACTGGTCTACAATTATGTTTCCCTTGGTTAACATGTTTTCCTTGAAAATCATGAAGGACTAAAACCTAAAGGAAGTTAAGTTCTTAAAGAAGATCTCATCATTTCTCTGAAGACTTTGTCCATGTCATACTCATATTAAATTGTGACCAAGAAGGTCAAGAAGATGTCGACTTGTGTCTAGAATTTCTTATAGTTTTATATCGAGAGGAGTCGCTCTCAAGGGTTAAGGTTAAGACTCGAGCAAGTGGTTGTAGCCAAGACTCGGGTAGTTACGTAGAAGTAACTCGAGTGTTCGAGTTAGAAATAACCTACAATCCAGACGAGTTATTCACTTAGTGAACCTTCCCTTTTGAGGAAGGACTATATAACAAAGCCAAAATTCTAAACCTTCGAGACTATATTAAGAAGAAGGGTTATTATACATGATCGAACCTTTTGTCGATGCTTTCAGTTTGTGAATATGTGAAACTCGTCAATGGATAAGTCATCAACAATAACTATGTTAGCATATAGTGGGAGATCAAATACTCTCATGGATTTCATTAAAAACCTGGATAGGTGGGAGTTACCTAGTCCCAAAAAAGTTACGAGAACATAACATGGGAAATCAGGTTAGATAATATCCTAGTCATTTACCAACTTAGTAAGGGCTTGAACAAGGGGCAGTTGCTAAGACTTGATAATTATGCCAAGTAATGTGGGGGTTCAAGAAAGGTCCAACCTTTTTTTCAACTCAGTTGAGTTATGTTTAGAAAGACAAGTTATGTCGTGTTATAAATTCTTTGTGATTATTTGTGGGGTGGAACAGTTAGTTCCAATATACCCTAGGTCAGGAAAGGTATTCCAAGTCGAGTAGGGTGGGTGAACTAACGACCTCACTCTTAGCAGCGATTGTATCTATGATACAAATACTATGGCCATAGTGAGTGCATTTGTCTTTGCATGCACTTGTCGGTTCACCATGACCAGCTAGTCAGAGATGTCGTACATAGTTGGAGGCTATCCATAGTTGTGTGACGGCATTAGTTAAGTAGGGCACAACACCAGAGCTCAAATGGCAGAACTAAGAGGGTTCTCGACTAATCCCTTCATTGAAGGGCAAGGCCACTTCCAGTTAGGAAGGTGTGCGGGGGACTGCTTAAGTCCATGGTTGGAGGTAAAGCACCCAGGTGATGCACTCCCTCTTGCAGATGACATGTCGAGTCTTGGAAGACAGAAAGAATCTAGAAGCAGGATCTTTAACTCTTGTCCTATAAGTTATTGTTTTAGCTTAAATAGATGTAATCATTTCATTAAAATACATAAGTGATAGATGTTTGTTCTTTTCAGTTAGAAAAGATTGTGCAAATGCTTTGTTATATCTTTATGGTAACAGTTATGCAGGAGCATGTTCCATATTTAAAGAAAAAAAATTGTACCTCTTTTCATCTATGTTTTGATAATGTTTTTAGTTATTTACTGTTTGGTGAATAATACATGGTAACTCTTTGTAAGAAGATGTAGTTTGTTATTTATATATATATATATATGCAATATCTATACACACTCTTTATATCTTTGACATACATATATCTATCTTTGCAATATGTATATATATAGCATTTGAGGGTATCATGTAGTCAATTGTTAAGGGTTTCATGCACCTAACTTTTGGTCTAGTGTTCAATCCAATTATGAACAACATTAAAAAAAATAGATTTTTTTTGTTTTAGAAACAAATAAAATAGAAACCTTTAATGGGCACCTATATACAATGAACTTGCATTCATTTTTAAGAGGAAAATAGCATTCATTTTTTAGCAACAACAATCTGATTTATGTGCAAAAAGAATAATAGTTAGAAACTCCATTTTGGTTGTAGCAGAGAGGCCATAGTGTTTTACTTTGATTATGCAAGTTTGAAGGCAATATTCAGCCTATTAGCAATCATAGAAAGGGGTCAACTTGTTGTGGGAAGTCCAATTTATCATACTTAAGGTATTTTATGCATTATTTTTGTATGTAATAATTCATTTCTTCATTTAGTTGTGTAAAATCTAAGTTTTTTATTTATTTTTTAATGTTGCTCACAATTGGATTGAGATGAAAATCTGAATTTTTTAAAATTCTTTACCACTACTATTCTCAAATTGTTTGCAGATATTTAATCTTTACATACAACCATGCATGATGTGCATTTGAATGAATAGGAAGAAATCCATCATGCTTGTATTTTAGTACTCAATTAGAAATATAATAAGTACATCTAATGATAATGAAATTCAGTAATCTATTTGTTAGGTTAATTTTCCATACAGGTAAAAGCATATGTATCTACATACACCCACAAACTATGTGTGGATGTATATAAATACACATACTCTTACTGAATGTAATACATGCATTTCATTTTATGTTATTGGATAAAAGAAAGTTCATTCTCTCATATTATCATTCTACAATTTAAGAGCATAGGAAAAACAAAGTTAGAATAAGATAATGAATGAAATGCTTGGAAATTCATGTGAAAAAGATTGCTTTATTCATCTTAAATGCTTAAGAACATTTATGTTCCAAATCTACTTTTATTCATCATTAAGCATGGTAGATAAAACATCCAAATTTAGTAAAAGCACTCGCATGCAATAAATCATTTGATTTTATCACATTACATGCACATTTCTTAATCATTATTGCATAGAAAGATTGTTAAGTTGTGTGTTGTGATTGTCCAATTGTGCAGGTTGAGTTGCTTTTTCTATGCATGCGTGTGTTTTGGAAAGCTTAGTTCTAAGATAGGGTGTTGAATGTGGAGTCACAAAGAATGTGAATCTCTTTTCGAATTCACGTTTTATTGCATGCACTTTGGCCAAAGTTTGGGGTTCATTGAAAAAGATGAGTGTTGCCTAGTAAATCTATTATTTATTTGTTCTTTGCCACATCTTGATTAACATAGCACACTCAAGATTAGGAATATGCATGTATATCAAGCTTATATCTAGATTCCCTCCTGCTACTTGTCTTTAGGTTGCTAGGCGCTTCAAGCAGGGTTGGCAATTCTTTGAATGTTAGGAAGAACTTTGGGGAAGCTAAGGCTTCGTGGTTGGGCGAAAAAGCATCTTAACTATGATCTCATCCCTCAATCTAAGAGAATATATATATATATAGGTTTCCTATACTAAACTGTTAAGGGTTGCATGCACCTATCTTTTGGTTGACTGTGTATCCTCCATTGTCATGTAACCCTCGCACAACATTACCCGCAACACCATCCTCTTTACCCTTTCGATACTGCATTTTTCTCGCCATAAGAAACTTTGCATGCACCTATGTTGCTAGTATCATGGACATTTTGAAAGTAATTGAAATACACTATAATAAATTTATAGAGTCCTCAATCTTTTTTTTATTATAAATGTATATATATGTGTATGTATTATATGTATATAATTAATACATCTATATATATATATATATATATATATATATATATATATATATATATATATATATATAATAATAATGTATGTATGTAATATATACACACATACATAATGTATGTATGTATGTGTGCATGCATAGATATACATGTATGTATGTGTATTTTATGGGTACATGTGTGCATGCATGCATACATATGTTCTGTGTATATGCATATCTATGTATGCATACATGTGTATGTGTCATGCTTACATGGATGCAATCTATATATATATATATATATTCTCTCTCTCTCTCTCTCTCTCCTCCTCCTCCCCTGCTCTCCCTCTTTCTCCCCTATACTCTCTCACTCTGCTCCCCATATATATAATATATATCTCATATATATATATATAATATATATATATATATATATATGTATATATGTATATGTATATGTATATGTATGTATGTATGGATGTATGTATGTATGTATGTATGTATGTATGTATATCTCAGTTTAGGGGTTATATATAACTTGAAACAACATTATAATATAAATATTTATAACCCTTTCTAAAACTAATATAGTTGTAAAAGCTTATATATAAATTGAAACAACATTTTCATACATGTAAGAGTCATTGTAATTGAAGAACAAATAAATCATACATCCAATTCACTTCAATGTAAATGAACAAGGCTATATGTAAAATGTATATATCCACTTGCTCTCAAATGCCTATTTATACAAGTTTCAGTTTCAAACACTTGGTGCAGCTTCCAAGGTATGTATATTTCAAAGTTGTTCTAAGATTACAATTTCATAAACTGTTAAATGTATGTTTATTATTCATACATATCATGATTTTCTTCTAAAACATTTGCATACATACAAATAATTCCTCCTATCATCCTTAGTTTACAACTGCTTTAAGAATGTTAAATTTACTATGGTATTTAAACTAATAGTTTAATTGAACTAAAATATGATTTTCATGCAAGCTTTCATTACTATTTTATAAGTTTTAATTGTTATTCAAATTATAATGAATTTCATATTATTCGATATATGTCATAATGTTGGCTAATTGTTTTTAAATATTTGAAATGAATAGCACATACTGTCGTGAATTGTAGGTTGTTCTTTATGATTTAACATATAGGAATATGCATAAAAATATATAGTAGCAGCCCTCTCTAGAGATTCACTCCAAGATATGAGCAACCCATAGGCCCTAGAGTGTTCCCATGCTTCATTAGATTGTTGAGCTAAGTGATTAGCAAGGGTACAAATCCATTTGACAACAGTAACATTTTGGGTCCATCCCCAAATTTGTAATAACATTTGTAACTATTGTATATTGGGTGATTAAAGGTAGATTCAACCTTGATTGAGTGTCTCCTTATGCATGGTGTCCATTTCTTGATATGTCATTGATTAGTTAGCCAGGAAAATGAATAAAATTCTTGAGTTTGAAACCCCTGACACTTGGAAGATCATCAAACCTTAGGTTTTTGGGGTCTACAACTCAAATCACCAACAAATCTATGTCATTTTTAGGGATCAAATAGATCAAGAATCAATTTGAAGACCTAGGACAAATTTGTTGGTCCTTGGTTTATGTTTTTCAGAATTATTTTTTTCTTATTATTTTCTCCTTTTGAAGAGTGGCAACTCTGTCAAGGAAGATACAAAAATTTACTTCAAAATATCAAATAATGGAAAGGGATCAATACTCCAAAGATCAAGAAATGCCTGAAGCTATTTCTTTGATGGAAGAAGGTGACAAGAACAATGGAAAGCAAAGAATCCAAGTAAATCACTTTTGCATAATCCAATAAATGGTGAAAATCAATACTTCAACTGGAATATCTAATCCTACAAATTATTATCAATATATGTTAGATGGTTCAGCTGATAATAGAGTTATAACTACTAGGGGAAACTTTAGGCATGATTTTGCTAAGCGTGGAAAGGAAACAAATCCTATTATATAAAATGTAATTATGAATGCACCTCTACTTCCACCTCTAATAAATCAAAGGGTAAATAGACATGATAGTCCTCAAACTTCTAAACAAGAAGCAAAGCCTCAATTTCAAGATGTTGATCCTAATTTTCAATTGGAAACTAAGTGTAGAGAAATAGAACTCGATCAACACATAGATCTTATTGACTATCTCAAAGAAAGGCAACGTGAAATAGAGGCAAAATTTGCACTACAAGAGGACCAAATAGCTCATCATGCCCTACAATTGAATCAAAACCAAAATCTTCCTCAACAAACTCAACAAAATGTTGCCCAAAAGAAAAATTTACAATTTTTTTCTAAATTAGCAAGTGCCTAATGTGTAGTAAA
The DNA here is from genome assembly GCA_007258455.2 of Sequoia sempervirens. NCBI lineage: Eukaryota > Viridiplantae > Streptophyta > Pinopsida > Cupressales > Cupressaceae > Sequoia > Sequoia sempervirens. The sequence continues at coordinate 5,543 of VDFB02045711.1, read as the reverse complement.
ATTAGTAGAACCCCCCACAAAAAAATGTAATATAGAACACTGGGGTCAACCCTAGAAGACAAGCTCAAATATTTTCTCCAATGAGATTTCCATTTAGACTGGAAAGGTATAGACAACTAGAATTTTATATCATTCTTAATTATCCAAATTCAATTTCAGTTGAGATTAGAGGGAAGGTACCAAAATTCCAAGGTAACAATGCTATCACTAGTGAATACCACTTGAGGCATTTCATTGATGTAACTAATGAGTATGAGATAGAATATGAGGATTTCATGATGAATATCTTTGTACATTCACTAAATAAATTGAAAAATAATGGTATAAAATTCTTCCAAATAACAACATAGACTCATGGGATGAGTTTATGAGAGTTTTATGATTGCAATATGGAGAAAGAGTGGACCTAAAATTTGCAATTTATGAGATGATTTCCATAAGAAAAGGGGTGAATGAGCTAGTTAATGATTTAAATAATAGGTTTGTTATGACAATGAGGAAAGTGCCTCCCTAGGTGAGACCAAATGAGACTGTGTGTCTTGTTTTATATTGTGGGGAATTTGATTCAAAGTTGGGCTATCTTTTGAGAGAATAACCTTGACTTTGAGGGAAGCTTGTGCCTTGGAAATCAATAGAGAGAGAAATCTAAAGGCATCTGGGAAAGAAAGAAAAAGGAAAAATGTGAGATTATAGAAACCAAGTACAACTCCCAATAATCCTCTCACTATCAAAGAAAAGCTAGACAAGTCGAGCATAGGGAAGCAGGAAAGGACCCCATACAAAGTTTGAAAAACGAAGCGGTATGCCTTTAACGTTTTGGTTACACATTTCCTATGGGGTCAGCATCAGATAACAAGGGCTGCATACAATTATGGACCTACCAGCAAACCAGATGAAATTCTCAGAAGTGTTTACAGAAGTGGAAAACAACTTCCCAAGCAATGATTTTGGAGAGGGAGGGATGTAATGGGTGCCTACAAAATGCTTAGAATAGTTACAAGAACTTAAACATAAACATCAAGCACCACAACATTATCGATTTATGTGGGAAACCTTCGTGATATAGAGCAAAACCCCACACTTAAAAGCTGCCCAATATATTACTCAAAAATCACAAAGATTATAATATACATGTAGAGCAAGCTTCTCACAGGAGTATCACCAACCAGAGATGAAGAGGCAACACAACCGCTATTAGACTCTAAGAATACATCACAATACATAGTCATAATACAACACCCTCATAAAATAGGTTTTTCTTCTAGGGCAAGTCAAGCCAACAAAATATTGACCATCAAATCTAAAACCTAGTGATGAATGGTCTAGATTTACAAAAATAAAATATACATAAAATTTGGCTTTTGGGGGTGATGCCCCTAAGCCCCTATTGGAGTGCGCGACCCTTGAACCCCCCATCAGGGGAATGATCCCCTTGGACCCCTCATGTGGGGTGCCCCCCTTGCACCCCCTACTTCCCACACTTACCTATCGATAATACTATAAGGCCTTTCTAATGTTCAATCAACTTGGTGCTCATGAATGGACACACAATTCAAAGGAAAGGTTCCTACCTGAATAGTTCACCAAACCCTCATAAAGGCTTCATTAAATTATCAACCAAAGCTCGTAATCTTTCAACGGTGTTGGCACTATATGTGCATTAAAGGATCATAACTACACCCTATATCAATGAAACATAGGTGGTCACACATGTAATGAAAACTATAAATGCTAGAAAGGAAAGTAAACTATCAAATTGCTAAATAGGTAAAATAACATGAATTTGTTTCTTATGCTACAGGTACCTTCTACTTAACATTGTAACTACTAACTACTAAATCTAAACTTGCAACTAACTAACACTACTGAATTTTGACTCCTAACTTATTTGGAGACTAACTCAACATAATATTACATAATGTAATTCATGCTACAATACATCATTCATTAAATTTACATACATATAAGTGAGAATTTAGATAATGGATACAACAATATAACATCTAATCTAATACAAAAATAGGATGGGTTGGTAATACCTCGAGTGGCCCTTGCTCAAGTTGTTGTGCCCATAGGAGATATCAAATGCGCACTACAGATCAACAGATCATGATAGTAACTAAACTCCTTTATTGCATAAGAATTGAACTTATTACAATATGACAAGAATCTTTAGAATATTTCCCATTCAGAGATACATATCCATTACAACAAAATAACAAAAAACTAACAACAATGAAGTATTGTCTAGTAAAGAAATCTAAAAACTAGAACTAAAAAACTAGATTTTCTCCTCAACCACTAATCCCAATATATAGGTGCGGGAGGAGTTTTATTCACACAAGGACTAAAAACATAACATAAATGCATGTGTCCACTCTCCCTCAAGAATAAGGAGAGGACTAGTATGTGTAACCAATTACCATAATTAAAAAATATAGAAGAGGATAATTCAAACTATAACTCTGCCTTAATGGTATGACAAAGACATGCTTTATGCAAACTATCATGTCATCAAGCTTTCCCATTCATAGTAGACTCCTTCCTGACATCTTATTTGGTGTTGGAGGTAACTCACAGTTCACCATTCAATGGTCATCTTCATTCCTTCCTAGAGTTGTCACATTTCAAACGTTTTAGCTTCTCCTCTATAACTGGCTACAATCTTATGCTGGGGTTGTAAATCTAGTTGTTGCAAGTTACAATCCTCCTTAGTTGCAAAAGGTTAGTTTCATCCTAAAGCATACACATCATTAACAATCATGAATCAAGCATAGAATCATATTGAATTTCATGAAAATTCATACATCCACACATACAAATACCATAATATGATAATTATATTTCCACATACTAAAGTCTAATTTAAGATGCATGAAAGATATAAAAGATGTATAAGTCTTAGGATTTTTTGTGAAATTGATGGGTTGAAATACTAAAAGTCATGAACTTAATGAAATAAAAACTAGCTATTACCTAAGCTCATCATTCCCCAAACTAAACCTTTTTCTTGTCCTCAAGCAACTTTCAAGGCTGGAGGTTGTACTGCAGGATTATTCATTTTAGATATGCCACAATGTTAACTCCCTTTCTCTAATTTAGATAATAGCCCTTCTGATCCAAAATCTTTGCTAGACTTCTCTTTTCTTTTGCTTCTTCTTCCCCTCACTTCATCCTTGTCCACTGTGGTACAGGAAACATGAGTACGGGAGGATGAAAGACAAGTGGAAACCAGGCCACTCCATTTTTCCATGCAAGTTCTATGTAATTGTGAGATGCATGAGTCATGGCTACATAATTATAGAGAGAATGTGGCTCCTTTCTTTTTAATTCAAGTGAAAGCTCTTCCCATCTCCTTTGTACAAATTGGAAGGATTCATGAAGCTTTCCTAATGCTAGTTTATTTGCTCTTGTATAGTCTTGTTTCCTACAATTCATTATTATTTCTTCAACTCTATTATAATATAGGAGTTTCAACCATTCGCCAATGACCACATTTGGATTCATTGATTCTTTTATGAGATGTAGGGAAATAGATTTTTTTGTTTCTTGGTACCCCTATAGTATTGTTCCCCTTTGGTTCTCATTTCTAATGTAGGAGGTCCAAGCTCTTATTTGAAGGTCTCCCACAAATAGCAATGGATTTCATTCAATATCATCTAGAAGACCATAATTATGTAAGTAGAACTCACATAAATGGTCCTGCATGTCTAGTGTAGAATTAAAGAAAGTATCTAAAAACACATTTTTTTGTTCATAGAAATATGAAGATCACTAATCAACTGCTTGAATTGAAAACACAAATATTTTTCCTATAGAAACAATGCATAAACCCTTGCAGGTGGCCCACATTTTAGCAACTGTGCCATTTTATCTACCATCATTTCAATTTTTACTTTCAGCTATTTCACTTGTCTCCTATTGTTCAAGTGCCCTAGTGTGATTGGATATTAATTTAGCTTCTTCTTTCTCCCAATCCTTCTTCTTTTGAGAGAATTCTTAGGTTTTCATAATTCAACACCCAACGACACCATAGTTGGTCCAGTGGTGGTTCTAACCTGAGGAATTGGGCCTTGAGATACTCGTTGCTTGTTTCCTACTTCAATCATTCAAGTTGTGCAAGTACCTCCAATTTAGATCCATTCTCAAACTTATAGAGCTTTTCCTCTAATTATTTGATCCTATAATCCCACTCACTAGATCCTCTTGATGATAAGTTTTCTACAATTCTTCCAATTGTTTTATTCTTTCCATTACTTCTTGCAACTCTTTACTAATATTTCTTTGTTCAATAAAAAATTCATCTCTTTTCAAAAATTGTTCATCCCCTACTACACTTGTGTATTCAAAACCCTCTGAAATAGGGATTTTTGGGGATCTCCTTCTCATTTTATTTTCCACAAAAACATCCTTTAAATTATAATTAGAGGTACTAGTAAAATACCAAGGTTGTCTAATAGGTGCCTTTACCTTATCACCAGAGGAATTCTCCTCTGAATCTTTATCTATTTCTATCATTACAACATCCTCCTCCTACTTTTTAATTGATCCTCTCATTGCCCCTTTTATCTTTAGGTGATTTGATTGCATCTTGGGTTGTGTGGGTCTCTTTTTCCCTTTTGCAGGTGCAGAAAAGAGGCCCCACTTTTCCTTTTCTTGCCTTTTTGTGATTTTCTAGAAATAAGGTTTCTTGTTTTTCCTCTATTGTGGATTCATCAGTAGAGGTTGTAGGTTGTGTTTCCTACAAGCCATGCTCCTTTGGCTCTCCCATGTTGCAGGTAGGTGATGTGTTAGGGGAGCTAGAGGGCATTTCCCTTTCTGGAACAAGTTCTTCAAGGATATTATATATATTGTTACAATTAAGAAAATTTTCCCAAGAAATATTTAGAAATTGAGTCCTAAGGCTCCTCTTTATCAACAATGTAACTAAACATAAATGAGACAATTTTGTATTGTTTCTTTTCCTCTTTTACTTAGACGACATTCTCTTTAACAGATTATATAAGAAATTAGAAACATTTACATGCCTACCATGGTGAAGATGACTTAATAGTTTAAAATGAACTATGTATAACAAAGATTGTCTACCATCACATGTCAAATAATTAACTACATAGGAAGCAACTGAAGCCAAAATCCAGGGTCAAGACAATCATTTAGTACTTTGAGAAGAGGAATCTAGGTTTTCTCTTGGCTATCTAAATTCATCCCTTGAAGCAATAGCATTTTCCCTAATTGGAAAATATTCTACTGTCCTTGGAAATTTGGACACTTCAACAATGGCATATTTTCAAGCATCTACCCTTAAGCCCCTAACAACTGCTTCATTTTGCAATGTGGCTGCAAATTGTTGGGTCATAACCTCATTAAACTCTGTGAGCTTCAAAAAATATTGTAACCAACCAACTTGCTAGAAAATGGGCAAAACTAACTTATCCTCCAATACTTGGTCATGTGTCAATGGTTCTCTACATATTATATCACCTCCCATGGTATGCTTCAGTAATTGAACTCCTCAATTCTACCCTGTTCTTGTTCCACCA
>VDFB02045709.1:0-19971 GCA_007258455.2 Sequoia sempervirens | reverse complement strand
ATGATGAATGCTTATCACATCTATTTTTTCAGTGCTCTTTTGTTAAGACTATCTGGCATCACTGGTGGAATCTTTGGAGCTTACCGTGTTGCCATGTCTCTTCTTTGGAGGACTTTTGGAAGAGACAGGGTTCTTCTCCTGCTACAACCTCTTTTCTTAAAATTGCTTGGAGCATTGGTCCTAGTTTGATTGTTTGGCAAATCTGGTTGGAACGTAACAGAAGAATATTCTTGGATAAAAAATTGCTCGTGGGGCAACTTTGGAGGCGAATTCTTGGGGCTTTGCTGGAGCCTTTGACTGCAAAGTGTGACTTGTCTGTGCCGATTGCTCCTGGGGACTTGGGTGTTGTAAATTCCCTGGGTCTTGCCACAGGGGGGAAGTGTATTTTGAGCAAAGTGCATCGTAGGTGTGGGCGTGAGAGGGTTGCTCGTGAGGGCTTTTGGTGCCCACCTGCTCTAGGGGAGTTGAAAATTAATACAGATGGGTCTTCTAGGGGTAACCCTGGGCATGCTGGGGTTGGTGGTATTGGTAGAGATAGCCTTGGAGTGGTGGTTTTCTTCTTTTCTATGTATCGTGGTTTGCAAACTAATAATCTTATGGAGGCTAGCGCTATTCTCTTGGCGATTGAGCGTGCGGTTTCCCTTGGATGGCGGCGGATTGTTTGTGAAGCTGATTCTCAGGTGGTTATTGATATGTTGAATAATCAAAATTTGGAGGATGTGAATTGGCAGCTAGCTGTGGTTGTCAAACAGATTATTTCTTTGTGCTCTACCTTGGAGTCCATTATTTTCTGTCATATTCCACGGGAGTGGAATAGGGTGGCTGATGGGCTGGCTAGATGGGCGTCGGAAAAGACTGATTCTTGGTCTGTGGATGATTGGAGCAATCTCCCTGTTGATATGGCCCCTGTTCTTGAGGAGTGGGTTGCCGAGGATATGAGGTGCTTCTTGGGTGTGAATTAATTCTTGTTGTTTTTGGCCCCTTGTGGCTTCCTTCTTTGGACTTTGTAATGTCATATGATTCAATAAAGTTTTACCCTCTTTATTAAAAAAAATATGCAATTACATATTTCAAGTGAAATTTAATGATGCAAGAGGAAAAAATGCAACCTATATGCACTTTTGCTAATGTAAGATTTAGAAACCCTAGATGCAAATTAACTAATGCAAAACCTAATGCAAAGTTAATGTAAGGTAGATATAGGACTAAGATGCACTCCAAATCATAAATAAGGTGAACATCTAAAGTGAAGGTTCACTAAAATGAAACCTCAGAAAAGTGTTGTATTTATGTGTGGGGTTAGAATAACCAATTTTCCTACAAGTTTCACTCAAGGAAGCCTTAGATATCTCTCAATCAAGGATGGAATGAGGAAAGGTATCTACAATAAGGTTTCCTATGGTGTGATTAAAGTTGTATAAAGGGGTTCACAATTACCAAGATGGATATTGAAAGACAATAAATAAACATATGCAAGACTTAAGTAAACCACCTAGAAATGAATTCAAATTAGAATAGTAAATTGAGAAAGTATAGAGGTGCAGCTAGAAACTAAAGAGGCTTGAATGAAAGTCTAAAATCTTGGAAATGCTTCTTTTTGATGCACATTAGGTATCATACACTAGTAGGGGTGATTTAGTCTCATTTTAGGGTTTCAAGTCAAAACTATAATCTAGAACTACTAAATCAGGATCTACAAAAAGGTCTAAAAATAGGTATACTTGGACTCATACACCTGAAGTGGTGATTTAGACCCAATATTAGGGTACCTATAAATTTTTTATATCTCCTATTGCTCTATTGTAACTTTTCTCTTGTCAAATATTTGGTTCTAAAACACTGAATTCTACTCTATAGGAACTTTTTGTCATCTTGCAAAAAAGGTGATAACTTTGACAACTTGCAACTTGAAAACTTTTCTCCAATCTTTATCTTTAATGGATCTTCAACCTAAACCACCTAGATCTAAAATCACACATTAAAGAGAGGGGAAAATGTTTTTTTATTAGTGGAGAGGGGTTTGCCTTGGTTAAACCCTATTTTGGTAATCAAACCTTGAAATGAAATGAAATAGAAAGAAGGACTGATGAATGAATAAATAAGCTATGTTTCCACTCACTAAACCCTTGAGAAAAAGGCTAAAAACTTGTATGTGATGGATAGCATGAATGTGGATCTTGACTTGAATGCTTTCTTGAATCATAAGATACCTGCATCACAAATGTTAGCTCAAAAACAAACATGAGGCATATGACTTTGACTTGATGCTTGATTCTTGAATTTAGCTCTAAAATGCTTGATAAACACACTTGAATTCTCTTGTGATCATAAATTTACTATAGTGCTTGAACACTTGAAATCATAGGAGAAAATATGTGAAATAACCTTGTATTTATACTTGTTTATGCCAAATTTCCCGAAATTACAACACTATAAGCCGACATCAGATCTAGGAGAATAAAATACCATGAATAATTTGAATTTAAATTAGGTTTAAGCTAAGAGAGACTCATAAACCAATTGTGGCATATGAATCCCATTAGACTAAGCTTGGGACACATTTTTCATGAAAGGTTTAATTTTATGTCAAATTTAGATCTAGGCCTTGAAACCTAGGTGGGACCCATATGCCCAAGGTAGTGTATGAGTCTTAGATCACTAAATTTGGGCCATACAATCCAAAATCATTGAATTATGATTGGTCACTTGATATATGTTAGGATTATCCTTAGAAAGATGCATTAATTAAGGCTTGTGGATGCAAAATTCCCATTATCAAATGCAAGAGAAGAGCATACTTTCTTCAAGAATGGATTGAGATATTTGCTAACCCACAACTCACAATTAGGCTCTTGTACCAAAGGGGTACGTAGGTACCCATGTGCAACACATTAAACTTCAGCCCATGCACTACTTGTACCTGCGTGGGGAATGGTGTGGCTCTCCCCCCATTATAATTTTTTAATTGGAAACTTTATTATTTCAAATTTCAAAAAATTTAATTATGCAAAATTTGTGCCCATTCCATACTTTGACCTCGGATTTCATGCTGTTACTATACGTACATTCCTCAGTTTATGTGTCATCAGCCTTCGTGCCCATGATTTGGTAGTTTTGCTAAGTTTAGTGGTTATTTTGGAGGGTTGCTAAATTTAGCAGGGTTCTAAATTTTGCTGGAAGTTCTCTAGTTTTGATGGCTTATCAAACTATTTGGAAATTCTCGTATGAGTTCATATCAACTCAGTCAGTTCAAGGGAGAGTTGAGGAATATTGTATCATTTAGTGTGTGATAATAAAATCATTCTATTATTGCACCATATTCCAACATTTTATCTCTTGCTTCTCTCATGTAGAAGGCTTATCTTGGTTTCGCTACAAGTGATCCTAGGTGCTCGAGCTCATCAAAGAACTCTACATGGTATCGTATCATTAAAGATGCCTCAATTTAGCAAGGAGGGCTTCAAAAGTATGAAAAATGTAAAGGATACATTTTCATACACTACAATACCACCTTTCACAACCCAAAAATTATCAATGGTAAAACATATACCAACATTTCCTTATCGATAAATCTAAAATCTCACATCATGCATGAAGCATACATGTAAAACTATTACTATATTACATCCAGAAATATCCCAAAGAATCATAATCTAAAAAATAGTTTATCTATAGTTCTATAAAACCAAAAGCTTTGATTAATCATGTAAAAACTTGAAAAACCACTATAATTATGGACATAAATGTAATTCAATATCCACTATCACTAGAAGACAAAAAATTCAAAACCACTCAGAATATTAAACTAGAACAATTGAATAACATGGATAAGAATAACCCATATTTTTAATAGAAACTCCATAAAAACTTTAGATTGAACCAATGCAAATTTAAGACATGCAAGTATAACTAACCAAAGGAAGAAGAGGTCCAAGAACTTTAAGCCCATTTGTAGCACAACTCCACAACCACCATCATACACAAAGCATATGATGGAGCTAGAATATTCTAGAAGCTTTCAAATCATTGAATAGTAAAATCCATAGCTTACATGCATTTAGGGCTAATGAAATAGTTCCTTTCAATACCAAGGACTAAAGCCAAGCAACCAAGTGTGCCTATTGTTTTTTACAAGGTCTTTAAATTTTTATTAAAAGTAAATGATAAAAATAGAAATTTCTAGGCATTTATGTTGCATAGAAACTTTCTAAAATTATACTAAAAATTAAATGAGAAATATAAAGCTTTCCAAGTGTCTATGTTATTTGTAAGCTCAATAAAATTTAGTTATATGTGTAATTGTCAAAATGTTTTGATTTTGTGAGCCACTTGCATAAAAAAATATACATTGATCAATCATTGGGTAGTGAGTGTATGCTTGATTTCATATACTTCCAAGAGATTGTTGACACCTAGAGAAAATTGTATTTGACACAAAAATGGAAGAAAGATGTGGAAATCATGAGAGTTGTCATTCTCCCATGTGATAACACATCTTCCATGTCTTATATGACATCGAAAATCCTACACATTACATCATAGCATAGCTCTCATGTAGATATGAAAAAAAATTAGTGGGAATGGATGCAAGAAATAACACCACCACTAGAAGCAATAGTAGGAATATTTGAACCAAAAAAAATCGAAGTAAAAACAAGATTAGTTCCATATAATAAGTGAAATCATTCTTTTTGTGGTACACTATGGTTATAGTCATAGTTATATAGCTTAAACTAGAATGAAATAATATTATTTTTATTTTATCATTTCATGGATTGTATCTCAAAGGATTCCATCCAATCTATCTCAACTATATCTCTCACCCACCCTTTCTTACCATGAATTGAGATGATGAACCATATTATCCACAAATGGTATCATTGTTCTATATGCAATACCCCTATCCCACCCTCCACCTCAACCAGCAAAAAGGGGTCATTCAAATTAGTCACCCACATTGAGATTAACTCTATAAGGATATAAGATGGTTTTTATATGTTAAAAAATAGAGGATGAATGTCTTAATACTCATTTGTGTGAGAGAATTTGTAGAAATGTAAGTTATTATGAAGTCATATCTAATTATTCACATGTACTTGGTCACTTGAATGAATACATTATATTCAACAATTTAATATTAAAATGTGACAATTTTTCATTAACCTTTAAATGAAAAAGAAAACTAAACATTGACCTTTAGACCAAGATAGTTTATATTGTTGTTGTTTTTAATTTTATTATTGTAAAAGAAGAGATGTTAATGGACTAAAAAATTTTAGGAAAAAAGAAGGATAACAAATATTTTAAACCTACATCATTATTTTAAACTATACATTATTCCTATTCAATTTAAGCATCTACTTGAAGAGTGTTTCCACTTAAATAAGATTACTAAAGATTATGGAGTTTACTCTTGCCACAAAGTCACATCACACACATGCTAGTGATCTAGATGGGTGAAGAACTCACATATTTTATGAATGTACATAGTACTCTCTATCGAATCACTAAAACTAAGAGATTTATGATGAAAGATGTGTAACTCAATCAATCTCATTTCCAGTTGATAGGGTTTGGTTGCATGATCTATGCTTACAATTTGTTACACTTTCTTTACTTATGTCAATTTTCATTTATAGAGGTGCACTTCTATTTGGGAAATGAGTGTCTTGGTGTACCATGGGACTTAGGTATTAGATGCATGTATTAAATTATTTTATCTTCTTTATGTTTCTTGATATTACATAATATGCATAACTTTCTTACATGAAATTGTGTTCTTGTATATTCTTGGTGTCCTAATTGATGTGTTGTCTAACCATATTTGGTCAAAATGGTTCTTTAGTATGTTTATATTATTGTGAATATGTGTTGTGAACTTTCTACTCATGTTTAGGTGTTTTAAAATCTATGTTTCAAGTGTATTCTTGTGAAATTATTATATAAATGAACTAAGAGAGATATAATTAGACCTATGGTTATTGTTTGACCTTTCTTTGCCTGACTAATGGTTGGGGAGGAATGTGACTTCCTCTATGGAAATTTCAGTAACTAACTACACCACTCTAAAACATTCTTTTTAGAGTGAATAATTTATCTATTCACTATAGTTTAAGTGTACTTAGGATGATGGGCTTAGACAACATCTTGTGTAACTAAATGTGCAACATTTTAGGCCTCTAGAGGTTACCAAGTTATTTGGTAAACCTCATGTGCATACCTTTTGAGGTTGGAAGACTTTCTATCTCACCTCAAAGGTAACTTTTGTATTCATTCAACACTTGTTACCAAGGTTGATGACTTGGTCAAATAGGCTTGTAGTGTAGAAAAATGTATCCCTTTACATTTTCACACTTGTTTGGGCCTTCCCTATTAAAAATCTAGTTTATTTATGCCTTAATTGGTCCTATTTTACATCCACAAGCTTTATTAAATTCATTTTTTTTAAGGATAATCCTGACATTTAACAAATGGAAAATCATAATTTAATATTTGAGGTTGTGTTCTAGATCTAGGGATCTGGGACTCATACGCCACCTTGGGCATATGGGTCCCACCTAGGTCTTAGGACCTAATTTTAAATGTTGCATTGAACTTAACATTTCTTAGAGTTTGTGTCCCATGTTTAAGCCACTACGACTCATATGCCCAACCTAGCATATGAGTCCCACTTTAACTTGGACATATTTTAAATAAAATTCTTGGTGGGATTTTATTATCCTATATCTGATGTTGACCTGTAGTGTTGTAATTTTGGGAAATTAGGCATAAACAAGTATAAATACAAGGCTATTTCACTTAGTTTCATCTAGCAATTTTGAGTACAAACATCCTAGCAAGGTTTCAAGTCATCTAATATTTTAAAGAGAGCATTCCTATGGTAATTTTATGAGATTAAGAGCATTCAAGAGAATTCAAGAACTAATTGTCAAGCATTTTGGAGCATCAATTCAATATTCAAGCATCATGTAAAGGTCATCATGCATCATGTGTGATTGTGAGCTAACATGTTGATGTAGCATTTTTGATCCAAGTTCAAGCATTCAAGACCATATCAAGTTTCATGATCAATATCTACATCCATTGAAGCCAATCCATACAAGTTGTAGATCTACACTCTAAGGATTCAACAAGGTTTGGTGAGTTGTTACATTCATTTGTTCATTTATCATTACTTCATATTTTTGATAATTGGGAAAAATAGGTTATGGATGGACCCAAAACCATATACAACAGGTTTTGAATGGACCTAAAGCCATTAGGTTTTGAAAGGACCTGAAACCAAAACAAGGATGTCCAAGATGCCTAAACAGAAGTAAAAAAAGCCCTGCAGCAGAAAAAATACAAACCAACAGCCAAAACCAACTACCTAGCAGAGAACCAAGATATTACATGGATCTTGACCCCATTAGTTTTGACAGGACCAACAACCCATTACAACTAGGTTTTGGCAAGGACCTTAAACCTAAGAGAAAAACTTACAAAAGCCAAGCCATAGCATGCTAATCACTAAAGAAGATAAGTCTCTCCATACCATTGGTCGTAACTACTAAGTGAGAGGTCTACAGAAGCAAAGCACCACAAGTAGAAAAAACCTTGCCCAACAACATCCTCTCTCCACCTCTATAGGAGAGGTCATTATAAGAACTCCAGGCTCCAAGCATGTTCCATAAAATCCCATTGCTCTCTCCACCTCTATAGGAGACAAAATCTAGCTTGTCCGACCTACCACAACCCCAACATCCCTTCCAACCACCATTCCACCTCAATAGAAATGGGAATCACCTCAATGGGAAAAGCAAGGAGAGGCCTTCAACCAGAAAATACACCTCAACCCAAGAGGTAGAGGACTCCACCTCTAAAGGAGAGGTCTTCACCTTAAAATAACACCTAGTATTCAAGGAGAAGGAAGAAACTGCAGTGAGAAAGAGAACCAAAGCAAGCAACCACAACAACAACTTATGGGTCATCAAAATTATCTCTAAAAACCACCCAGCCCTCAAAACCTTTAGCATAGAACCAATCTAATACAACATTAATTCCATACCCACAGAAGGGTCTAGGCACAACACCATCCCCCAAATGTCATTAGTGTATAACATGAAACATAGGGGGTAAACCAAGAACAAGGGATTCAAGACACCTACTCTCAACATGAAAGACTCTTAATAACACCACTGCAAGCCCACACAATACCTAATAGAGTATAGGGAGAAACAAAATTGGGAAGCATAGCCACTCCACCAAATGGGCCAACAACCCATAACATTCTCCAAACCAAGATAAAAAGCATTGAACTTCACCTGCCATTTGGAGACCAAAGCTGTGCCAACAAAACCACCTAAAAGGAGCCACCAGACAGAGAATGTGCAGAAGCAATGAACACCCAAAAAGAAGTGAGAAGAAGAAGAAAATTCCATCAAATAAAGCCCCCAAGCCATTCTACTACACCAAGCAGAACTAGAAATAAACCCCTTCTTCAACCTAGAAATAAGCCATTCTACTACACCAAGAAGAACTAAAAACAAGCTCCTTCTTCATTTTTTCATTTTATTTCAATCCATTTCAACGTTTAATTACTCAAATAGTGTCTGACTAAGGAAAACCCCATCCACTAAAAAACAACATTTTCTCTCTTGTAATGTATATTTTGTAGATTTAGGTGAATGGGACTCATTCGCCCGACCTGGCAATTTAGTTCCTGATATATACTTTTGGAAACATTCAATAGTGTAGATGTACATTCAAAAGATTTAGAAAGATCCTTAGAAAATCCTAGAGTTGGACTAAATCACCCAACCTAGCATATTAGTCCCATTACAATTTTTTATCACTATTCAACAAATCTTGATCAACTCCCAAGAAATTCCAAATCTTGCCCAGAAACCCTAAACTGGGACTAAATTGCCTAGCATGGCATATCAATCCTAGTGCACTTCAAAACAATAATTTTTAGAGTTTCAAACCTTGCTTTGTCTCCATCATTCTTCCAGGTACTTTTCTATTTTGTCTTGTTTGTCAATTTGATTTAATGCTTTCGAGTTTCTAGGGTTTTGTGCATAGGTGTTTTGCATTTCTCCTTTGAAGCTTCAATTAATGGCAAAATCTTGTCTTATCATCCAAGGAAACCACTAGCCATTCCTCATTTAAGTCACTTGGTTGAGGGGTCTTGCTTTCCTGATGATTAAAGTGTGAAATAGGTCCAATTCCATCTCTCAAAAGGTGGAACCCTATTTCCGTTTAATCAAGGTTGTTGGTTTGTACATTCCAAGTGATCCATAAGTTGACACCTATATGACACTTGTCTACTTATTTGTGCCACATCATGGAGTACTTGTCAATCCACATGATAGGTGGATTGCCTCTTCCTTTCTTATTTAAGTAAACTCATATTGTACATTTCAAAAAGCTCTTTTATCAATCTCTTTGATAATGTGAATTAGACTCATTGTGTGCAAGTGTTTTTGTGAAAGAACAAGATTTTTGTTATTATGGTCTTGTTTGAGAATCCTAACACAATTTTCTATTAATTACCTATTGAAGCTTTTTATTTGATATAATATAAAGAAACATCAAATTTTGTAATGAAATAGAGGTAAATAACACAGCATTGATAAACTAGTAAAAGCATTGATATACGTAAGATGGGTTCATCTAAACTTTAAAAATAATATTGATATTCAAATTTTCTATTGATAAAACACCAATGGAATAAAAGCGCACAATCAAAGACCATTTTAGCGCTAACTAATAATAGAGATGACATGTGCAACGAAAGAACGAGGGGATACGTATTAATCTATCCTATACATGGGAGAAATGCTCTAGGTAAAGCTCGCAAATATTTACGATTAATATAGAATATTAGAAAGATCTCAGAACGGGAAAGAGGCATTGAACACGCAAACAAGAATTTAAAATTGTAGATTATGCAAGGAGCAGGTGGGCTGCATTCACGAGAAAAGAACGAGTCGTAAAGTATGATTTTTTAATTACAATACGCAACCATGATTATGACAGCCATTACGGAAACTGATTATCTTTATTCGAGACTTTTGCAGGCGGTGGTCGAAACGTGTTGACCAACGCGTTTTCTATTATTTAATGTGCCACGTTCGTCCCCCACCCATAACGAAAAGTAAGAAATATCTTGGAAGGAGCTATCTATAAGTATTGAAGCTTTCAGCGACAATAAGAAGCCAATGCTCCCCCAAGCTCTCTACGCCGCAGTTTCTTGCATTGTCGACTGAGTTGCACAGTAATCAGTAATGAGGACTGATGGTCTAGTTGCATGTATTGCCTTGATTTTGTTGTGTTTGAGCAAAGTGAATGGGCAGCTCAATTCGACGTATTATGCCAGTACGTGCCCATCTTTATTGTCGACAGGGAAAGCTGCGGTGACAGCTGCAGTTGCCAGCGAGAAACGGATGGGAGCGTCGTTGGTCCGCCTTCACTTCCATGACTGCTTTGTTAACGTAAGAATTTCAAGTCTGCTTAACATTTTCATCTAATTCCCCATCATGCCGTGTCTTACATTCTTGCTTTCTTGCAAGCTTGAGTGGTAATCCAAATGTCGTTTGTTTTTTCAGGGCTGTGATGGGTCGGTCCTGTTAGACGATTCATCGACCATAACTGGAGAAAAGACCGCGGCTCCTAATAACAATTCCCTGAGAGGATTCGACGTGATTGACACCATTAAATCTAAAGTCGAGGCTGTATGTAGTGGAGTTGTGTCTTGTGCTGACATTCTCGCCATTGCTGCTCGTGACTCTGTGGTCGCAGTAAGTACTCTTTTTGAACTTCTTTCAAGGCATCGATTTTATTGTGTTCCATTCTTTTTTCAGCAATTGTGTGGACGCTAGGTTGTGAAAGATTGGTTTTATTTTAGAAAATCTATGGCTATGGTTAAAATAAAACAAGAATAATCACTCTTCACCATATAAGAGAAATGTAGTCGGCGACGCAATTCAGGGCTTAGGGTCATAGTGTTGTTAGAATGCCATCTAGATTTACAATTTAAGAGAAAATTGAGCTACAATATCATTCGATGGATATTTTAGATTGGGCTTTGTTGGTCCGATTTAAATAACATACTTTAAATTTTAATTTGTTTAGGTGACTCATCTAAAATCACACTAAATTTTGATGGTTCATCTGAAATCACATTAATCTTTGACGGCTCATCTAAAACCACACTATAGTGTGATTTCAGATGAACCATCTAAATCAATTTAAATCAAGAGTGCTGTTTAAATCGAAATTATTTGATGAAATGATTGAGATAATGAATAAATTTTAATGTTAAAAATGGGCTAAGTAGTGTTTCATCTTGTTTGTGAGAGATCAAAACTAATGAGAGACGATCGAAAATTAAGAGCCCACTTTGTGTGTCTTATTGGTAGCTGGGAGGGCGAACATGGACCGTGCAGCTAGGAAGGAGAGATTCGTTAACTGCAAGCCTGAGCGGTGCAAACACCAATATTCCAGCTCCCACACTGAATCTCAGCGGACTCATCTCAGCATTCAGTGCTCAGGGTCTTTCTACCAAGGACATGATTGTGCTTTCAGGTAATTTTAAAACATTGAATACGATTATAGTGATTTTAAATCGATCTTCTTTCGATGCCTAATGGGGTAGACTGAGCAATGATGTTTAGGTGCTCATACCATTGGTCAAGCTCGTTGTACCACTTTCAGAAGCCACATCTACAACGAAACCAACATATTGAGTTCATTCGCCACGTCTCTCCAGACTAGCTGCCCTTTCAGTGGTGGAGATGACAACCTGTCGCCCTTAGATCTACAAACTCCCACTACCTTTGATAACAATTACTACAAAAATTTAATAAGCAAGAAAGGACTTCTTCACTCCGACCAAGAGCTTTTCAATGGTGGATCTGCTGATTCTCAGGTGACTGCATATTCCAACAACCAGGCTACCTTCTTCAGTGATTTTGCTACTTCCATGGTGAATATGGGAAACATCAATCCCCTTACTGGTAGCAGCGGGGAAGTCCGAACAAATTGCAGGAAGCCCAATTGATTGTGTCCTCCACACTTTAACTGGATTCTGTTCACAAGGAATTAAATTATCAAACTAATTCCTGCAGAGCAGCTCTCAAAATAAGTTGTCAGAAAATATATTAAGCTCCATCTTATTGAAGGCCGCATGATTAGCAAGAATGATACAAATTATTTAAGAAAAATAAGAAGTGGGATAAGAGTAGACTTAATTCATCATCTTCTACTTAAAAGAACATTCTGAAACTTCCGTCCGCCGAAAGGATTCATATATTTCTCTGCAATTGTCGTGGTTCAAAATATATATTTCGCTAAACGTGTAGAACCATAAATTTGCTACCAATAAAATATTGACGTGAGTATACTGTTTTTCTTACCTTGTTGACCCATCTCGACCACCGTTCAAAAGGAAAGTGGTCCACCTCGATGCGTAGTAGTGTTTATAGAGATTTCGGATGCTCACTTTTAAAGGAATCGTGACAATAAACTTTAAAGTGGAGCTCTTAACGTTCGTGCACTTATGCATGGGCTCTCCGGGTAAGAAAGATGGCAAGCTTTCTGCTTCGTTGTGTATTCCCTCTTTTATGTTATGTTTGCTCGTTCACTTAGTGTTGCCGGTCGCAGATAACTAAAGTTCTCCGTCGTTATCATGTGGTGATTGTCGACTGGGTAATTTGTAAAAGGTTTTTTTGCTCGTGGCAGGTTTACCGTTGGTAAGATAGCAAGTTGGTGCCATGGTATTCTAGTCGTAGGTTCCCATTAGATGAGGATGTAGGATATTGGCTCCTAGTGGGCCTGCTGGGGTAAGTGTGCAGGGTTATATTAGTAGAAGGCCATGCACTTGTTAGTAAATGTATTACATTGTTACGTTGTTAACGTTTCTATAGAGACAGTTAACAAAGGTAGGTACGGTCGTGGTTTATCTACTGAAGGGAAGAAGTTTTTCAGGGATAGGGTTTTTTCTGATGAAGCCGTGATTAGATTTCCTAAAAAAAACAAAGAAAGGTTAAGCCTGGTCAAAATTGCTAGCAGTTACTTTGATGTGGATTCTATAAAGGCCATCTGGAGGAAGGTGTTGCGGGTCATCATGGAGTACATTACGGTGGATGGGCGTTTTACCAGAGTTTATGGCTACCACTTTCACCACAAGGTTAGGATCTCTCTTCCCTATTATCTTTTTTGTTCCCTGAAGAAAAGCTTGGAGGATAATAAGAAAAACCCCAATAGATTTCCTATTTTGCATACGGGGCTTATAAGATTGATTGTCAAGCATTTCCAAAACATGCCTGCCCCCACTACCCTGGATACCACTCCTAACTCTCCTAACCCTAGTTCAGCTAGAAAAGTCCTCAGTTCACATGCTGGCCCTTCTGGGAAAATAAACCCTACTCTCCTCTCTGGTAAAGCCCATGCTGAGCTTGAGCTTGATAGTCCCTCCCTTCACAAGAAACCCCGGGCTAAAAGTCTTGTTTCCTATTCTGAAGAATCCTCTGACTCAGAGGATTTCGATGCCAACAAAATGGTGGTTAATGCTGAACCTATGCCGGATAAACATGTTGAAGATGACTCCCCTGTTAACCTTAATTATGAGAAAACTGTTCCTAATATCAATGATGAGCACTCTCTGGATTTTTTGAACCTTGCTAAAGCCAACTCTGAGTCCCACTCCAAACTCCTGGATTGGACTTTCACTAAAATCAATGAGCTAAAAATAAAAAACTGGGCCCTACAAAGCAAAATTGAAGTTCTGGTTGCTAAAGTTGCTGAGATTGAAAATAAAGTTGGGGACAGAGGGGTCCATGGTCATAGTAATAGAGACACTGATTCCAAAATTGATTATATTATGAACACTATCAAGACCGTAGCTGAGCAAAATAACAGAATGGTCAGACACAACACCATTATCATTAATGCTATGGGAGAGAAGCTCGACAAAACCCAGCAGGGTACTCTAGTGGTGGATCTGGAGGAAACAGAGGACAAAAGCCAGGACATAGACATGGGTATTTCCAAAAGAACCAGAGCCAACTTGAAGCGCAAGGTCCCCCTTACTTCTAGTATGATTCAAACTTTTAAAAAGGGCGCTATTGATATGCGTGGTTCAGATGAGGAGATCAGTCCGCCCCACTGGCAATGTTTAGGTTTCGCTCGTCACTCTTTTGGTTTTGTATGCACGGTTGTCATTGACCTTTTCTTAAAATTGGTTTTGTGGTTGACTTTTTGTCCTTCTCTTCCTGGCTTTGTAAACTTTGTGGTTTCTAAGTCCTCAGAAACCCGCTTTTACCTCCTTTTATCAAAAACAAAGGAGTAAGACAATCACGCCCTCAGAAACCACTCCATGTACCTTTCTATATGTGCAGATGTATTGCTCGATTAATACAATAAAGTTATTGTGCATTTTTCATGAAAACTGGTATCAGAGCCCGTTCAATCATGGTGCTTGAGCGTTGAGGAAGTGAAGGGGAAGATATGGTATAGAAACCTGGCTTGACAGTGGCGTAGAAATGGATTGGCAGTTGCGGAGTAAACTGGGTTTTAGCAGCGAGCTGGGTGGAATTTAATGTATGACATTTAAATCTGCAAATCTAGAGCCTGTGCGTGACTTTTGACTCTGTAGATCAAGCAAGATACTCGTTACAATATGGTGTGCATGCTCTCAGAGCCCCTATATATGGCATGAAGTTCTTAGAAGGCGGTTAGACTGTTCGGTAATGGACTGAAGTCTCTAAATCTGTGTTATCAATCTGTTTCATGCTGTCTGATATGTTGGCTGTGTAGATGAGGTGCACTTCATACGTTTGGTGTATTTTCTTCCTGACGTTTGGTGTCTTTCCTTCTTAAAAAAATGATGGTAGTGCAGGAATTTATTTTCACTGTAATCTTCTGACAAAGTTTTGTTTTCATTAGCCAGCTTCATTCAAAAATTTCAAACCTCTAGCGCCGCTAGTCCTTGTGCTTGTGAAAAGAACTATCTATTTTGTGAAATCTCCATTCAGTTCATTGACCACCTTTGTTGGCCTATATCATTTGATTTTCTTGTGCGCTTAGTTATATCCAAGATATTTTCAATAAAAGCCATTGAAATAGGAATGCATTATCAATTGAAATTGATATTCATCATTTTCTATTTTTAAATTTGGTCATATCTTTTGATGTAAAGAGAGTGCATCAAAGGGGAGATTTTAAGAGGTTTTTTCTATAAATGAAGATATAAGGTGGTCATATATGAATGTGAAAGGGTGTACAAGTAATGTATTAACTTGGTATTGAATTTTTTTGACAAAATGCCCCTAAGAAATTTAGGGAAAGCATAATATCCAGTGTTGAGGTCTAAATCTGAAGGTCAAGAAGATGAGGGCTCACAAAATGTTCCAATCAAGAGTGGGGCAATCATTCATTTGCAATATATGGGGACTCATAAAAAGCTACATAAGCATTTGCATGCATCTCCTAATAATGGTAACTTGGAGTTATGCTTGGAATTTTGGGGCCATCTTTGCTATTACTGATGATGCCTCCAAAGACTCGTCTATGATATCAAATAGATAAACTATAACAAGATTTATTGGAGGCTGGTGGCATTGAAGGATGGAGGAATTTCCATCATCTTAAGTTAGCTTCTCACTTTGAGATGATGCTTTGCATGAGAAGCATTTTTGGCTTTAGTTTTTGCTTTTCCTTGTTGTTGCTGATAGATTTGGAGAATACATATATTGTGAAGTTTGTTTTCTAGAGACAAGTAAGGGGTTTGGTGTAGAGCTCAATATGGATGGTTGTTTAGTGAGTAGTTAAGGCTGTGATCAGAACTATACCCTTACGAGGGTCAGTAGACAACTTGATGGAGTCATGTGTTTAGAGAGCTCAATATGGATTGTTGTCAAATAATTCAAGAATCTTTGGTTCAGGAGTTCATGGAAGAAGGAACTCGAGAATTCAGCTAGGCACTACACCTTTGCAAGGGTTAAGAGATAGCTTGATGGAGCTATGTCTGATTCAGGATTTGATTCTTCAAGGAAGATCTTCACAAAGATGTATAAAATTTTTGTAATCAACAAGTTTTGTTATATAAACGTTAAGGGTGGGTCTTTTAAAACATGAATTGTAAGGTTTTAGTGATACATTTGTAGGAACAATGTAATAAGGGGGGAATGTTAGCAAATATATTACATTTTTACGTTGTTAACATTTATATAGAGATAGTTAACAAAGGTAGTTATGGTTACTCAACCGCATCTATGCAACCACTCCATGTACCTTTCTATATATGCTGGTGTATTGCTTGATTAATACAATAATATTATTATACATTTTTCATAACAACACCATGCTCTAATTACATCTAAGTGAATGCTCTAGTTAGCCAACTTATTTTATGTGTCTTTATTTTAGCTGGTGTATGATGTGCATTGCATAAAGTCTCTTGTGTGCATGTGTCATTGAATTACTTGCAAGGTGCATGTTATTTAGCTTTTGAACATATGTGCTAGTCGTGCATATGCCATATGTGGTTGTGCACATTATGTTTCTCAATTGGTTTTTGTGCTGATCTAGATGGTTCTAGTGGAACCAATCTACATGTTATATTGGCATTGTCTCTTTTGTCTTTTGTCTCTAGGTGATACTAGTGGTGGGCCCAGTGTACCTTGTAAGCAAAAGGTTAATGTTTCAATGAAAATGATGTCACATAGCTAAGATATGTTTCCTTCTAATTGTAGTTAAAAAAGTATTCATCAATCAATTTTCTTCATTTCATCCACTCCATGATATTTATTTGATGATCTATCTCACATGCATTAGTAATTTGATTTCCTTGGATGTGCACAAACATTAGATTCAACGTATGAATGTGGTTTACTTCTTTATTATATATCTGGCATGTGCATGGTGGTTGCTCATTGGCCTAGTGATTTTAGTGTGAAAAATAAATATGATTTAGTCATAGGTAGACATATTCTTTGGTGCTACATGGATGTGTAGCAACTTGATGGTGTTGGGAAACCTTGACCTTTATTAAATAGGATTTATGTTGTAGGTGGAGTATGTATATGTTATAGTTGGCTAGATCATAGCCAGTTTATATTTGTCTAAGAGACCAATGAGCATTTAATCAAATGAATTTATAAGTGAATGGGAAAAGACATGTTGCAAAATGCTTATGATTGGATAGGATGGTGGGCCCATTTTTACTATATTGATAAAGCTTGTTTGTGAAAGACAAACGATGTGTCCATATTCTATCATGTGAAATTTATACTTCTAGTTAATATTGTCTTTGTAAAGATTTTTATGCTTAGGAAACTAATTAAACAACTCATTGAGAGCCCCTCTTCACATATTAGAGTAGGTTTAGTTAGTTACTCACATTCTCTATGATATGCATTTTGGTTATGGATCTAACAAGCCCTAAATATGATAAATGAGAGCCATTGATCTCTAGTTGTGTTTTGAAATGTTTAATATAATGTTTGGGGGAAAAAATACTTTAAAGGGAAATAGAACCATAACAAGGGTTTTTAACACAACACAAAGATTGATTCCTAAAGCAAATATATAGGTTGATAGGCAAGAAATTTATTAATGCTCTCTAGATATTAGTGGAGAATTACAAGTCATTGACAAAAACATTAGTGACTTGGAACATGAGTCTAAGAGTTCTTTTGTCATTATAGAGACATGTGTAGGATATAACAAAAGATGATTTGCATGTGATTATGTCTTATATCCTTGTTGAGTGAGAGTTTTATAAAATTTGGACATGGTAACAATTCCTTTTGACGTATCTATTCCTTGTACATTATTTGAATGCAATAAAAATTTTCAAGGTACACCCTAAAAATAATATAATAACAACTTGTAAAGGATTGTAATGAATTGAAATATCAAAGTGTAATACAAAATTTTAACTAGTTTAAACATGTATTACATTAACCAAAAAATAGGAGTACATAAATGAATAGAAAATGGAACCTCAAACTAGTATAGACAGTCTAGATGAAACTAGAGAAGACTTAGTTTAGATTCCAATGCACCTATGTTGTCATCCACGATTCTTGTTGTAATCAAAATTTTGTACTATCATCTAGACACAACTATACATGTGTAATGACAGAAATTGTACTCCCTTCTTGGAGATGGTACCATTTTTCACTTGATTTGAATGATTAACAATAATATGGACCTAATCTCGCCTTGATCTAGTGTTGTAATGTGTTTTACATATTCATATTGGATTTATGGTCCTTTTAAGCTAAATATACCTATTTCCCCCTTAATTTAATGTTGTAAAGTTATTTAGTTATAGTTTCACATTGATTTATTGTCCCTCTTGCATTTATGACCTTCATATCATCATCAATAAGCCCCTCAAACCCCATATTATGTATCTTGAGGCTTATTTTAACCGAAATGTCAACAAGATGAACAAATATACTTAATTTCTCAACTCCCCAACATTTTCTCCACCTAAAAAGGCCTGGTGGGACCCATATTCCATCCTTTGCATATGAGTCCCATCCAAATGGGACCTATATGCCATAAGTGGTGTATGAGTCCCATTTGGCCCCTTTTTAGGGTTTTGAGTAGGGAATTAGGGTTTTATGTTGAAATTTCATGAATGTCAGCCTCTGGGATCTAATAAATGATAAGTTGGATGGATTGGCTATATAAAAAAGGTCTCAAATCATTATTCCACTAATCTTTCATGATATCAACATAAGCCATCAAGAGTCAAGCATTCGAAGACTTCAAAAGAGAATCAAGAGAGTTTACAAGAGCATTTCTAAGGCATTCAAGTGCATATTTCTTCATCAATTATTGCAACAGTTCAAGATCCATCATCATGTCAAGGTTATCAAGCATCAAGCATGTTTTTGAGCTAGTGTTGTGATGTAGCATTCAAGATCCAAGATTAAGCATTGTTCTACACTTAATTCAAGATCTAGATCTACATTCTTCATGGCCACTTCATGTTAGATTGTAGATTTACAAGACATAATTCAATGTATTATGGTTCATGTTTCATGTCCCTATTTCATTATATCATCATTTGGTTTAATTACGTAAAAGGGGTTTGACCAAGGAAAACCCCCATTTACTAACCAAACAACAAGTTTTTCTCTATCTACATGTGTAATTGTAGACCTAGGTTTCTTGAGGCTTGAATATCCTTTGAATACTAGGTTTCAAAGTTAAAGAAAGTCATCAAGTTGTCACAAGGTTGTCATCTTCACTGAAAGTCACCTGCAGGTTGCAAATTAGGGTTTTAGATCTGGAAACAAAGTGTGGAAGGAAGAGTAGAGATAAGAGAGAAAATTCAGGTCCTAATTTTTTGAAAAAGTCAAATTAGACAAATACAACACTTCTAGTGTATGAGTCCTAGTATAATGAAGTTTACAAATTTCAAGTGTTCCAGACTTGCTTTTGCCAGATTTATGTACTTGCCCAGAAACCCTAATCTGGTACTAAATCACCTAGATTGGTGTATGAGTCACAGTGCATTAATTTTAGTATTTTCAACATTTTAGGCCTCCATCCAAGCTCCTACAAGTTTCCAAGTGTACACCTCTGATCTCTCAGCTTCTTGTTCTAATTTATATGCATTTCTTGGTCATTTAGTGAAGTTTTATATTGCATTAGGTTTAAACATTAGATCTTTAATATCCTTGGTCTTTCCAAACCATAGCTTGGTGGTGAACCCCTCTTTAGTCATTATTCATACCCTTGGATATCCCTATTTCAAATCTCCTTCTCCTCTTCATCCTTGGGTTGAGATCTCTAGGATTTCCTTGAGTGTAATGGTTGTGAAATAGGAAGTGTCTCATCTCCCTTGTGCATTCCATCTTCCAAAAAGGTGGAACCCTATTTTCCACATTACATTTTCGTGAGCTCAAATTTTAGAACATCATTATTTATGATTTGGAGTGCATTATAGTCCTAGATCTAGCTTGCATT
>VDFB02045708.1:0-48581 GCA_007258455.2 Sequoia sempervirens | reverse complement strand
AGGTTGAGGGCGCTCACAAAAAATCGACGACCAAGGGGAAATGAGTATTGTAAGTTTGGCACCCCCATTCTCTTTAACCTTCAATTTTCATGCCTAGTTTCCAAAGATCTTCTCGTACATTGGCACCCCCATTCTTGTAAAATGGTATAAGATAAGACAGAAAAAATAAAATAGCTTAGTCTTTCACATTTTTATCCACCAGCCTTAAGTCTTGGCAAAAATCCCATAATCTACCCACATCTTGGTTGAGGTCTAGGATTTCATCACACATAGCCTTCATCGCATGAGTCTAAAGCAATTATAGACTCAGCCCAAGTATATGCTAGGCTAAGGTAGATCTAATGAATGGAAATAGAGGCATACAATTCTTCTTTAATACGTCCACCACAAAAATATGCAAGGTGTTGGTTGTTTTTACAGTAAGCAGGTTGATCTTCTAATCTACCTATGGAATTTCCAATTCCAATAAAGGGTAGCTCTTAGGACCTAGACCAACTGACGAGGATTTGAAAGACCTCCTACACTTTAGGCTCTGCAAGACCCGGGAGGGTGATCCCTTAATGCATTTACAACCTCTACACCATCATCATAAACAATATTAACAACAACAGATAATCTCATTTAATATCTCAACATAATAGGATAATACCAAATAGAATTGGCTGTTTATCAATAATATCAACTATTTGGAGCATGAGATAACTACAACAACATTTCACAGTAGAAGATAGTCATTGATTTGCAATTTGTAGCAAGCTCTAGGTAAAGGCAAACAACAATGAACTACTAATAAGTACAACTTAGATTAGTGCCATATATCAATTGAGGAGTCAAATTTTATAAGCATCTAAGGGTTTATGACAGATGCACACATAACATATAAGATCCTTGATAACATTGCTTTTACAATCTCATCAATATGTATTCTAACCCAATACTACTTATCAAATTCTTATACAGAACATATCTGCCTATAATCCCATTCAAGCATTTTAATTAATTCCTTGAGTTAAAGCTAAAAGAAGGATTATACACACCACAACAGTGAGATGAATGAAACAACCTTTAGTCATCTTATTCAAAATTTAGATATGTTTGTATTAATGGAGAGACATGAGTTTGAATTAATCATATCAATTCAAATCTCAAGATTACTCAAGTAAAACCATAAAATCCCTCTACGGAATTCAAAACCTACTATAGAATGACTCAAAACCTAAATTGCATTTTCCCTAAAACCATCAGACTTTACAATTTGCTCTGCAACTTCATCTAGACTCGACCAAAAATATCTAACTTGCTAACCCGTACTTTTGGCCTTGCAATCCTTCTTATAGAAAAAGAGGGAGCAAACAAGCATCGGGCCAGAAAGCACATGTGTCACCAACCAATTGGACCGCCTTGTGATATTCCAAAAATTTGTTACAACAACAATCTCCCTAGAGAATCTTCTTGTTCATCGTGCCCACTGAGAATGGATGATGCAACAACAAAAAACTTCAAGAATTCCGCACCTAGACTGTCACCAAAAAACAAAACTGGAATCTATTGTAACTATAACAGCTGATTTGTCAACCATTAGCACCCTACTCCTTTTCACTCTTCCTCAGTTAAATATACATTTACCCATTTCTGGTACTCTTCATCAGTTGGCCAATCAAAATTGATCACCTCATTGACCTTGACACTATAAGGTTTGTACTTAACTGCCACCTGATTCACTTCTCTTTCAAAAGACTCCAAGAATGAGCTAGTGCTAATGATTTTGTCCATATAGCTCACCAACAAATCATAATCCTAGCACCTGCTTTTGAGGGTTTTGTAGTCCAAACATGATATAAGCTGGCTCTTACACCCCTTTGTGATTACCTAGGCTTGTGTAAGAGGCCCCATTGACATCAAGAAATTTGTAGGGATGCATGAATAGGCTGTGAGGGATGAGAAATAAAGAAGGTATAGTCATGGTCCCTGCTAATAGTTTTGTAGGAAGAAAGCATGTGAAATGAGAGGTTCAAGCCTAGGGTTTCAAAAAACATGTATGCTGATATCCTGGATTTTATGAATTTGTAACCATGTGCGCACCTAATGGATTGTTTCTAAACACCGGAATATAATGATACACACACACACACATATATATATGTATGTATGTATGTATGTATGTATGTATGTATATGTATTTTAAATGTAAATGTAAATGCAATTACTAGATGCTCTAGAACAATAATAAAATGCAACATATCATTAAAGAAATCTATATCTATGTATATAAATGTGTATTTCTTAAATGCAAGCGTAAATGCAAAGAGCATATATTTTGTAGTAAGTTATAGATAATAACATATCCATAAATTAATGTAATTGAAATTTAAAGTCTCTCAACACATATAATATGAAATCGATCAAACTATTAAACTACATGAGAAATAAATAAAAACAGTAAATGCATATGTATGTGTATTTGTAAATGTAAGTGTAAAATAAATAAGAATAATGAAAATTATAAAGAATACAAGGAAAGGTCTCCTCCCTTCTTGGTAGTGATAACCTCCTCCACACACAACCCTTAAAAATTATGAATAGAGGAATATAATCTTTGAAGAACCAAAATTGATTCTCTCCCACCTGATGCAATTAGTCATTTTATCCTTACAAACTTTTATAGTGATTACTAGAGGTAAAATATAGACCAATTCTTCTTCATAATAGAAGAATTTGATCATACTTTTCCAATGATGGAATGAGAAAAACCTTAGGTTAAAATGAATAATTCCTAGCTATTAAGTTCTTTTAAATCATGTCCAACCATATAAGAGAAGATCGTGTAATTTGATACCATGGAGAAAGGCTAGTCTTTGGGCTCTTTCATCAATCATCCTACCTTAAAACATACCAAAAATCTCCTAGCAATTAGACATAGGAAGATTTATTATGACTTAAAAAAAAATTATTGCCAAAGTGTAAACTTATGATAACTTAACCAGGCCTAGTACACACTCCCTCCCTGTTAACCACTTAGACATATGGAAATTAAATGTTAATTTGCTTCTATTTTTAGTCATGTAGGTGTTCAATAAACCACTTGGTGGTGTTTCCCTTCAAGTTTATTTACTTGAATGAAGAGAAAAAGTCCTTTGATTACAATTAGAGAATACATTTGAGGCCTTGGTTGTGTAACTGGTGGACCATAGTCACATTTAACACTTGTTACAAAGTTTGGGAGTTAAAATGTTAAGTAGATTTGATTTGTGATGGACACATTTGGACGGTAGTAACAATAGTTTGCAATCTATCAAGACTTGATTACCTTATAACCTGTGAAATTCTAGAAGCATGAAATGATAGATTAATCATAATGTCACCTTTGGGATCACATCACCATGAAAGAACTTCATCCAACATCCCATGAGTGCAAAAACACCAAATAGGTATTTGTCGATCTATCTTCCTCGGAAAATGGTGGGAAATTCGTGGAAGAGAAGAGGAAAGTGAGACATGTAGTATGTCTAAAAGAGGGAGATCAACTAGAGGTCAAAAGATTAGAAGAAAATTCCGTAAACACATGGAATTTTTTCTTGCTGAAGGGGGGTCATGTTCTTATGATGATGAAAGCATAGGCGACGTCGAGGTGCCCTTGAGGTACAAACATCTATGGAAACAATAGGTACCCAAGGAACTTCCTCCAATAAACACTGATTTTTGTGTCAACGAGAGGATATATCGCATAGCACCATCGTCATTACATGGTTTGGGCCTATTTTGCATGGACGGCATAAAGGCCTGTTACAACAAAGTTACTGAATTGATGGAGTATGTTGGACCCTGTTACAGTTACAAAGATTGGATGCAACTGGTTCGATATACACGAAGTATGCGTAGGTATGCATTGTCAGCAAATTATATACAACTAAAATATAAGGATCAAAATAAGGAGTGGCTATGTATATTGATGGAAGGCCAAAAACATTAGGGAATATTGCAGGGTTTATAAACAGTACACGACTTGGGTCAACAAATAAGCAACCCAATTGCATATTCGAGGCGCGCGAGGGAAACCGTGTATTCGTATGTGTGATAAAATCAATAACTATAGGGGAAGAGTTGCTAATCGATTACAATTTGAATCGCTTAGTTACAAACACAGTTACTATGGGGGTGGTACGTACTATGTACCATTTTACCCAACCTCCAATTAATGACTCCAATATACCATTTTATTCTTATGTTTTTTCAGTAAGTCTATTGGTTTCATTTCGGTAATGTTTTTTTATATTTAATTTTTGTCACAGGGGGACATTGATCGTATGGAGAAGGCTCTAGCCCAGAGCACAGATCACAATGTATCTTTAGGCACTTATACCTGACAGGTTTACCTCATTGTAATTGTATAAATTAGATACGAGCAAAATGTTTTATTATTATATTTTTTTCATAAGTTTTTTGGGTTAATTTCGATAATGTTTTTAATATTCTTGTTGTAGTTGATTGATCGGGGAAAGGCACCAACAGTAGAAGAGAGCATCCATAGTGAGGCACAGTCAATATTTTGTGATGATGACATCGCTTATTTAGCAAACCCTCTTGATACGATAAAAATGATTAAAAAAAATGTAATGAAGAAATGGTTAAGTTGATGTTCATAGTGCCTCAAACTGATGAGATAAGAGAGAGGGTTCAAATACTGACTGAGAGATTACAAAACTTGCAAGTAAGCTGTCATGAGGTCTTTAATTATAACATAAGTTCATTTATAGTTTTATATTTTGTACTCTTTTATGTCATGAACTAAAATATGTGTTGTTTTTACAGGGTTATTTGCCTCCTCATGATGCTCCTGGCCATGATCAGGGTACTACAAGTGCTGCCCGAGGAGTAGGGGTTGGTACAAGTGTCCATCCTGATCTTCCTACGCATACATCACATCATCTAACCCCATCATCTGTGCCTATATTCTCGTCTGAAGTGTCAGAAAAACATACCATGTAGACATCTGTTAATGCACCCTCTGGCAACAAACACATGCCAGAACATGTGCTAGGACATGTACCTCGGGATGCAGAGGCCACTAGTACTGTGATTTTTTAGTAGCATTTCCTAGATCTTCCTGTATTACTAGTACGGGAACATTGCCAGTCACACTTGTGGTGACCGAGGATTTCGTTCCCATAAAGATAGAGAAGGTCCCATGTACTTTAAAATGTTTTAATTATTATTATATATAATCCAATTGAAATTTACTTATTGATCGCTCTTTTTAAACTATTGATCCCATGATCATTTTGTAGGAAATGATGTTTTTTATAGACATCTAAGTGATATTACATTGGAGCTCTTTGGGCCCACCATACGTACACGATGGAATTCCCAAAATCAAGATTTAAAAGATGATCTCATTAACCGTTTAGTTGTGTTGTTCGGTGATAAAACATTCAACCGAACCAAGGTCCTTAAGAAAGCTGGTACCTATCTAAAGTATGTGAGGGACCAATATAGGTCACATTTAGAGAAGAACAAAAAGTACGAGCATCCCCATGATTTCAAGAGGGAGTGGAAGGACCTGGTGTGGATGGAAAGGAGAAGATGAAAAGAAAAAAGGAGAGACACCACCGGGCCAAGGAAGGTATGTGATACTATCAACAATGTAATTATATACTGATTACTCTTTCTTTTACATAATATAACGATTTCAAACTTTTCATAGGCTTGACACATTGAAGGTAACAAAGGAAAGACTAGAAAAACATGGGAAACACAAACTTGGCTCTGGTGGTTATATGAAATTGGTCGCATGAATTGTAAGTATCAATAAATGAAATATTGTATCCAAATAATAAATTGAAAACAATTTTGGTTTTATCACACCATAGAAGCAAAATTCATGATCTTATGCAAAAATGTAGGGCTCTGAATTCAACAGAGTTCCCACAAAGATGACCTAAAGATTGTCTTCCAGCAAGGCTATGGAGCCGTGGCTGAATGCCTAAGAGTCTTGACTGGGAAAACACAACCTTCCACTACATCCGACACGTAAATAAACTCAATAAAGTTTATTTAAAATTGAATACTTGTGCAATCTATTCAATATTAATTTCCACCATAAAGTAATTACATGCCTATTTGTTTTAAACATTCAAGCAATGATAATACTGCACATGACATTGGAATGCAGCCTGGTGAGGGTGGAGCACAACCTATAGATGAAGGTCATGGTGTGCATCCCAATAATTTAGAGCATGTAGAGCGTGATCAACATGTTGAGCATGATCAGGCTAGAGAAGATCAGGAACATGGTGTTGTTTCGATGCTACTCCTTGCCCATTTTGTCGAAATGGCAACGAACTTCTGGTGTAATTCATCGGTGGATATATGAAGTTTTCGTCGATATTTCGATGAAAATTCGAGTCATTTTATGTTGCCAACGACTAACGAATCTGTGCCATTATTTCGATGTTTAATTCGTCGTCGGCCTTTCGACGAAAAAACAACGATGAAAATGTTTTCGTAATTTCGTCGTTTTTCTGACAAATATTTGTCAAACGACCGATGAACGTCCATTGGAAAATGTTGTCAAATTCAGTAGTGATCTGTTTCATCCATATCACTTGAGTACAATTGTTTGCAACAATAATAAACTTTTCCTCAATAGTAGATAGAGAAATGGAATTTTTCTTTTTGCTCAACCATGACACCAACTTCCTCCCTACGAAGAAAGCACCACCACTAGTACTCTTCCTATCATCTACATCTCCTGCGCAATCCACATCAGTATATGCATTCAAAGTAAGATCATCATCTTTAGGATACCAAAGTCCAAAATCAATTGTTCCTTTCAAATATCTAAAAATTCTCTTTATAGCAGTTACATGAGACTCTTTTAGATCAGCCTAAAATCTAGCAACCATACATACAACATTCATAATGTCTGGTCTAGTATGAGTTAAGTAGAGAAATCCACCAATCGTTGATCTGTACCTTGTTTGATTTGCTTTGGGAGACTCATCATTCTATGTTAATTTGCATCTGGTTACCATGGGAGTACTAACAGGTTTTGAGTCATCCATACCAAACTTCTTCAGCAGCTCTCTCTCACATATTTGGATTGAGATATGAAGATCCCCTTATCTAATTGAGTAACTTGCAATCCCAGAAAGAACTTCATCTCTCCAATCATACTCATCTCAAATTCATTCTTCATTTCATTAGGAAACTTCATGCATAGATTATCATCTCCTCCAAAAATAATATCATCAACAAAGACCTCAATAATCAATTCTTTGTCATGATCCAATTTGAAATACAAGTTGTTGTCAGCAGTACCTTTATTGAATCCAAGCTCCAGTAAATATTTGTCCAATCTAGCATACCAAGCTTTGGGGGCTTGTTTGAGTCCATATAGAGCTTTCTTCAGTCGACAAACCATGTCTTCCTCATCAGTCAATTGAAATCCATCCGACTGTTCAATATATACTTCCTCTTCTAGCTCACCATTCAGAAAAGTTGACTTCACATCCATTTGATAGACTTTGTAGTTCTTATATGCAACATAAGCAATAAATAACCTTACAACTTCAATTTTGGCAACAGGGGCAAAGGTTTCTTCAAAGTCAATACCTTCCATTTGTGGATACCCTTTACATACCAGTCTTGCTTTATTTCAGACCACTTCACCTTGTTCATTCAGCTTATTCTGAAAGACCCATTTTGCACCAATCACATTTTTGTCTTTTGGTCTGGGAAAAAGTATCCATGTATTATTCTTCTCAATCTGCATCAGTTCTTCCTTCATAGCTTCCATCCAGTGTTCATCATTGCAAGCTTCATTGACATCTTTAGGCTCAATTTTGGAAATCAGGCAATATTCTTCTGCAATCTTCCTTCTAGTTTGCACACCTTTATTCTTGTCTCCTATAATTTGATTTTTAGAATGATTTAGCTTTACATACGTCAGAGTTTTAGGATTTTCTTGAACTTCTAATTCTTCTGCTCTTTCTTCTACACTTGCACTTGTTTCTACTTCCTGACTATCTTGATTCACCAGAACAAGTGGAACATGTGGAACATATGGCACAATTTGAAGTTGATTTTGTGTTTGAACATTCTTTCCCTTGTTTGCATTGTCTTCATCTGAATCATATCCACAATATCTAGATGATTTAGCAGAATCCTCATCAACTCTGACATTTGCACTCTCAACCATTTTCCTCAATCTTCTGTTATAGCACCGGTAGGCCTTGCTTTTGGTAGAATATTGTAGAAATATTCCTTCATCACTTCTTGCATCAAACTTTCCTATATCATCATCTCTCTTGATGTAACATTTTCTTCCAAAGATCTTGAAATACTTAACAGTAGGCTTATAACCAAACCATAGTTCAAAGGGATTCTTACAAAAATTACCATTACCATTTACCCGGTTCAAAGTATACACAACAGTGCTTACAACTTCACTCCATTATATATGAGGCACATTTCCTTCAGTCATCATTGTTCTAGCAACATCTAGAATTGTTCTGTTCTTCCTCTCTGCAACTCCATTTTGTTGAGGGGTTTGGGGAGCAAATAGCTGTCTTTTGATTCCATGCTCTTCAAAGAAAGAATTAAACTCCCTGGAGGTGAATTCACCACCTCTGTCTGACCTTAAGCATTTAATTTTCAGACCTTTCTCATTCTCTACCATAGCTTTGAAACTTTCAAACTTTTCAAATGCTTCAGATTTTTCTCTTAAGAAAGCAATCCATATCATTCTAGAGTAATCATCAATAATCAACATAAAGTACCTTTCACCATGGAGACTTTTGACTCTGGAGGGACCACATAGATCAATATGTATCAGCTCCAGCAATCCATTTGAATTATGTTGTTTTCTCCGAAAAGAAACACTAGTCTACTTTCCCATCTAACACTCCTTGCAAATTGTGCTAGAAAGCTTCACTAGCTTAGGTAGATCTCTGACTGCTTGAGTGGAACTTATTTTGACAATGTTATCAAAATTCACATGACACAACCTTCTATGCTATAACCAACTTTCACTACCAGCATTCAGGTGAAAAAATTACCTTTTGTCTATTTACCTGAAGCAATTACTTTTCCAGAACTTCGAAATATCTTGCATCTTCTATCTTTGAACTGAAGATCATAATCCTTGTCCACCATCTATCCAACACTCAACAAGTTGTGTTTCAAGCCTTCAACATAAAGAACATCATCAGTGTTATGCTTACCACTGAGACAAATAGATTCTCTACCACAAATCACACAAGCATTGTTATCACTGAATCTCACCACTCCACCATCATACTTCTCTAGACTTACAAATTTTCTTTTGTCACTGGTCATATGATGTGAGCATCCGCTGTCAATGACCCATTCATCCTTCTCTTCAATTGGGCTGCAAGAGCTTTCTCAACTTTAGCAGGTTTAGTAGCCACTGGACTATTCTCCTTGATAGCAATGAAAACCCAATCATCTTCTTTTCCATTATCTTTATCAGACTCATCACCAGTCACTCCTTTAGCAAAGTAGCATTTATTTTGGAATATAGATTTGTAAGGCTTAGACCTAGGAAATCTTTTAGGACACCTTGATGCAAAATGACCTATTTTACTGCAAGAAAAACATTTGATAGGAAACTTTCCTTTATACTTACCTTGTCCTCTACCTTCTTTCTTTATAATCAGTGCTTCCAGTTCTTCTACTTCTTTTCCTTCATCTTCAAGTTGTTTCATTTCTTCCTCATATTTGAATATCTTTCTATAAATCTCTCTCGGATCAAATCTTTGCTTTCCTCTTCTGGATATAGTAGCCTTAAATGCAGTTTCAATCTTAGGAACTGAATCACCAAATTCACTTAACTCAAAATCAACAAGTTTACCAATCAATGTATCTCTTGTCACATTCGTCAATGATCTGGTTTCTTCAATAGCATGAGCCTTTGCTTTGTAGGAGGTAGGTAATGATCTGAGCACCCTAGCCACAATTTATTCCTCATCCAGAATTCCACCAACACATCTAATACCCATCACTAGTTCATTTACTCTCTACATGAAAGAAGAAATGTTTTCATCTTCACCCATCTTTAGATTTTCATACTTTCCTTTCAAACTCTGTAGCTTAGCCATCTTCACATGTACATCACCTTCATACAAAGTTTCTAGCTTTGTCCACATCTCATGAGTTATCTTTAGACCTAACACGTTTTTCATTTCTGAATTTGTTAGAGCACCCAACAAAGCTTCCATGGCCCATACATTATTCTTAGCTTCTTTAACTTCATCAGCGGTAGAGGGACCATTCATAGGAATAACATATGCATTCTTTATAATCTTCTAGAAAGGTTCACCAATACACTTTAAATGATACTCCATCCTAGCTTTCCATAATGAGTAGTTTGTTCCATCAAATCTAGGACTTTCCTTCTTGTATGATTCCATCTTGGATCACCTCAAGCTTTTAAACTTCTTCAGAGGAACCTACTATGATACCAATTGTTGGAAAAAAAAGGACATACAACTGAGAGGGGGGGTGAATCAATTGTCACAAAATATTTAAACCTTTTCAAACTTTACTTAACTTAATCTCAGATCTGATGAATGAATAATAAACCATGAACAATCAACACATCAGAAACACAGAGAACACCAAGATATTTACGTGGAAACCCTGTTAGGGGAAAAACCATGATGGAGATCAGTCCACAATATTATACCCTGTTAAAAGTATATGAATAATGGGAATGCACATGCATTCAGGCACACTGCCTAGAGCTCACTACTCAAATACAAATGAGGACTCACTGTCCAAAGAAAGGTTTTGGATTAAAACCATCCAAATGTGAACTGAGAAAATAGCTTCTACACAAGCTTGATTACAGTTCCAATTAAGCACAAAAAACCTTCTTTACACTTCACTCAATCTTCTTCACACTTCTCTTTAGCATTTGAATGATTAGAACACTATTCACACATCTACACTTTCTCTGGCATACATTCACTCTTCTATACACACTAACTTCGCTCAAACAATCACTCTTATATATCCGCAACATCAACAACCTTGTTGGAAAAAAATATAAAATATATTTTCAATGTCGGCCAAAATTTACAAATAAATTTGCAATGCGAATCCACTAAGGTCAGCTACAACATAGTGGAGACCCAAATTAATAACTCCAAAACAAAAAAACTTCATTTAATTTCTCCTCGAAGATCCACAACATGCTACCACCATCATGTCGGCCAAGAACATGAAAAAATGAACATATAGAGAAAAATATTCGACTACGAGCACACCGATCAATGTGATTGTGCCACAAAGATAGAGCATGATCTAGAAGCATCCACAAACAACAAGAACCAACAAGGAAACATCCGCAACAACAAAGATTACCAAAAATACATAAACTTCACTCAGGAACATTGACAAACATAAATACTGTCAGAACACAGTTGTTCACAACATGAACAAATCTTCACGCAGACCTCTGAAACTTCTGGTAGATGAACTAGATACACTCAATAGAAAACCCTTTAATCCACACCAGTGATCTTCAACATATAGAGTGAAACACCTTCATGACTTTACTGCACCACTGGGAACCTACAATACTTTCTTTTACAATTTTCTCAATATCCGCAACATATACAACCTTCAATACACCAAATGCTAATAGTTTTGACATCAATGAAAACCACATATCAACAACACATCCACAACATCCAAAATTGGGTGCATCTTGAAGCTCAATCAAGGAGGACATCAAAGGTATAATCATTGTGTTTGTGCTTTATTCTTATTTTCCCACTGATTTATGCTTTTGATAGTGATTTCTAACCCCTCCACAGGAACCAATAGTCCCTGAGAAATGGGAAAAGAATCCTGGCCTTGGTTATCCCTTGGGAAAAAATGTGGTCCCTCTTACAACAAATACCTTGATTGAGGAAGATAAAGCTTCTTCTTGGTTAAGAACATCCCAATACGAGAATATTGATGGCTTACCCTTTTGCATCACAAACCTCTTTGAGCATGCATCTATATTCATGATCACCACATCCTTCTCCTCTCCAATCCAAGACAATGAGCTTACACTTATATATCCCCAACTTATCGATTGGGACCAACAACACACACCAATTTTGGATTCATTCAAAAATGATGAGGAAATTTTTGAGTTCATGGGAATTAGAGATCATATTTTGTTTGGAGATCATAAAGCTTGTTTTGACATAGAGCTAGAAACACAAGCCTATTTTGGGGATGCGATTGAATCTTTTAGTAGCAAAATAGAAAAATTGAAAATCATGACAAAATCACGAAGTGAAAACCACCATGTGGCACTTTCTGATTCTCAAACAGTAAAGATAAAGGATGCATCTAATGGTGAAAACCTCTTTGAGGTGCTTGCAGATGAAGGATTCAATCTCCCCAATATAGAGCAAGAAAGATCAATAGTATTGGTAGAGAAATCACAACCCATCAATGTGGGAATAGAGGAATCACCCTAATTCACTTTCTATGCTTCTTCATTAGATGATGAGGAACAAAATAAATTGGCAATTTTCCCTAGGGAAAGAAAGATTTTCTTTTCATGGTTGTATGTGAGTATTACTAATCTTGACACATCTTTAGTGGTCCATCATCTCACAGTTCGCCCAGATGTAAAACTAGTAAAATAGAAATTAAGAAAAATATATCCTTAGATCACATTGTTGGTCAAACTAGATCTACAAAAGTTGTTGGATGTAGGTAAATTATACGATCTATTGATTATCAAGAGTTGGTTTTCAATCTTGTCCTAGTTTGAAAAACCACTGGGGGCATATGTATCTACACAGATTTCAAAGATCTAAACAAATCTTGTCCCAAGGATGACTTTCCTCTTCCTAACATAGATATCATAGTGGACCTGACAACTGGGCGTGTAATGCTTTCACTCATGGAATGGTTCTCTAAGTATAACTAGATCATGATAGCTAAGGAAGACCAACATAAAACAAATTTTACTTGTCCACAGGGGATGTACTATTGGAATGTAATGCCTTTTGGTTTAAAGAACATTGGGGCAACATATCAAAGGGTGATGAACTTAATTTTTCATGACATGTTCCACAAGATTCTTGAAGACTATGTGGATGACATCTTGGAAAAATCAGTAACAAGAAAAGGACACCTAGAAGTGCTAACTCAAATCTTTGGTAGGTTGGAAAAGTATTAGATGAGACTCAATCCAAAAAAGTGTCTTTGGAGTCACCACAGATAAAATTTTGGGGTACATCGTATCTTGAAGGGAAATTGAGGTGGACCCTACCAAAGTCAAGGAAATAATGGAGTTGGAACCATCAAATACATTGAAACATCTTAGAAGCCTTCAAGGTGATGGAACCTTAATTCTCATGTCCCATCTCAAAACCCTTGTCACACTTAGGAGGGTTTAGGATTCATTTTCTTAAAGCACTTGAATGTTCTATTTTGTTGTTGACTCCATATTGCCTATTGCCGATCATTGTTTAAATTTTTGCGTCTATCATTATTGTCTGGAAACCGGTTCCCTAATCATAGGTCCAATTTTTTTGTTATAATAGTTTCGGGGTTTTTAAGTCCTTTCTATCTATCAAATCATCCTAGGAAGTCCCCTCCATTAAAACAACTTATAAGCACGTGCCTAAAGGTTTTCACTTAAGTTCTATCTTTACTTCTCATCACTGACCACTTTTAAGATGTGTGTTTTAAATCAACGACAAGTGATGAATTTATATCTCTTTGATATCGCTCATCGCAAATAGCTCCTTGAACTTCTAATTGTAAATAGCGATGAGCGAGGTTCTTAGTATTATTGAGGGATCACTTATTGCTAATGGTTTATGACCTCTTAATATTGTAATAGCGATGAGTGATGCCCTCTGGCCTTATGATCATATTTTCATCGCTTATCGCAAATATGTTATGAAATGATTATTTTAAATCAGCGATGAGTGAGGAGGTGAGTTTCTAATTGCATCGCTTCTCACGGATTTTTTTTGAGCGCTAAGTTCTTGATTAGCGACACACAATAATGTAATGATGTTATGATAATATCTCATCACTAATTGCTTGCAAACCTTATGAGGAGGATTAGTGATGAGCGATGGCCTAATATTTAATTATTTATTGCTGATCTATTTCAAAGTTTTGGTTTCGATTAGCGATGAGCGATAAAGTTCCTTTTTGAGAAGGTTTCTTTCGCTAATCTGAATACATCTTATTTGCGATGCCTTTTTATGCCATTGATTTTTCATGCAGGTGTACGTGTCAAAATATGGTGCTTTCACTATATCTCATGTCATTGATAGGAGCCAAGGTGTCAAGTTGAATTTGTGAGGAGCGATGGAAATGAACGTGATCGAGAAACAACCACAGATCTAAGGGCTGAAATTTCATCGCATAAAACACTTGCATTGCTGAAAGAGCTGGACAAGAATGAAGTAAATTAGTGACAAGCAGCAACGACGACAAGAAGCGACAACGTGGCGAAATCTTGAGGATTTTGTATAAATCAAAGAGGAAGGTGGCGAGATGAAATAGTAACCATTGATATTGTTTTAAAGTAGAAAGATCAACGATCAGGGTTTAAACTTGAATGACTAATTGTCAATTTGCTCGTGCAAGCTTACTATCAAGTATTAATGGTGACATGCTTATCTCTCGTCCGTAACAGAAAGTAGATACCTGGTTGATCGTGCATTCAAATTCATTGGCTAGTGGAAAGAATACCAGAAGCTGAAGAAATTGTGAGGCGAGCTCTAGAAGTTATTAGTAACCAGAGTGACACTGCTTTCACTCGGGTAAGCAAAACTGATATTTCCTTCTAATTGAAGTAGTGAGGTGAATGCCTTGGAAAGTTGGTAGGAAGTTGGGGGAATTATCAATTTGTTCATTTTTGGTAGTTTCAATTTGGTGATTGAGCACTGTATAAATTGTGAAGAGAAGTGTCCTGTTCAAGAGTAGTATTTTGTCCTATCATAATTGCAAGGGATTTCATTTGGTTGTAAGGAATTGTAAACCCTACTTCCATTTGCATTATAAACATGAGTGACCCGAAGCTTAGTGAGTCTAGTGTTAGACCAAAAAGGAGACCAAAATAGAAGAGGGTTAAAAGACTTAAAAATCAGGATTCTTTAGTTGAGATTAAGCCTAAGCCAGTGGCGGTGTTTAACCCTTTGCCAAGTACTCCTGCAACGTCCACTAGGTCGAGGAGTGCAAAGAAAGAAACAAAAAAAATTATGCAAAAGGCCTTTGGAGGTGTTAAAGAGGGAGGGTCACGAATTGGTAAAAGGCCCACATGACAAGTTGTTGTGACCACTAGGTTGATTGATAATGCTAGAGAAATTGGTGAAAAACCCCAACCCTAGAGTGGATGGCAACTGTTTCGGTATGCTTTCAATAGGCGACATTCTAGTAAGCCCACATATTATTTATGGGGGTTGAACCTTGGAAAGTTGGTGGTCCCAAATGTGTTTGTAGAAGTTGATTTAATGATGGAGCTAGCAAGACACTATAACCCTACTGACAGGACAATCAGAAGTGAGAATGGTGATATAATTTTGGAGGTGACAAAGGATAAGATGATGGATGTATTTGGGTTAAATCCCAATTATAAAACAAAGTTCAGACATGCTGACTTGTATGTTGAGTATGAAAAGAGAAAATTTGCATTCAAGGAAGTATTGCTTGTGTGACACAAAAGGAGTAGGGAGAGATTTATTGCTAAGGATGTTGAGCCTTTTGAGTGTGAGGAGTTTGAAGATTATTTCAAAAATACTTATTATTGTTTAAATCAAGTACTGGCTCAAAATTTTGAGGTTAGGATAGCTCTTGATTTGTTGGTGATGGTGGTGGATATACAAAACTATAATCGAAACATTGGTTTTGATTATGCTAACTTTGTTGTTGAATGGATGCATGAGGATTTTCTCAATTTGAAAAGGAGATTCTCCCTTTGTCTTTCCCCCATTACTCTTTATTGATGCATATGCTCTTATGGGAAGGTGATTATGAGTGGAAAAGGAAATTAAATCTAAAGATTAAGGATAGTGAAAATAATGCTATACCTGTACAAATGCGGACATACATTTGGGATCAAGATTGCTCCAATTTCAACTACATCTTATTTTCCAATGTTGTAAGATATGGTATCTTAGAGTCATTGGGTGTTGCACCTAGATTCAGAATTTCTCTAGAAATCAGAAGTCTTATGCGCCCAAAAGATGTACTAGGCTCTAAAGCAACACATAATTGGGCTGACTAGTTTCTACATTCTGAATATACTTTGATCAGGGCTTATGGAGCTAAGGTGGCACCTCATTGTCTACCCTTGTATGTCTCAAAAAAATTTGCTTTCATGGAGCTCATGTGGCAAATTGATGTCATGGATTATGAAATGTTTAGAAAAGGAAAAAAGGGCACTGTAATACATCCCCAATGTACTTTTGCTTACTTCAAGATCACTGCCCCTGAGGGGTATGAAAAGTTTGGCATCATGGTAAATAATCTCAGAATGCCTATCAATGAGATTAGAGTTTTTGATCCAGAGGGGTTTGTGGCAGGAAGAAGAAGACAAAAAGGCTTAGGCATCACACACCATGAATTTTTATATAGAGATGATGTACTAAGAAATATGAGAAGTGATGAGGCTGTCATGACTAGGAAAAGAGAATGGATAGCTATGAAAAACCTTAAGGAGAAAATTATGAAAAAGAATGCCTTCTACATAAGTCCATACAGTGTAATTGCAAACCCCTTGGAGAGAGCCTTTACTATGCTAAGGGACTATCAGTCTGGGGAGTTTAAGGTAAAGATAAAGGATGCTTTTAACAAAGCACAGGTTCTCTTGGAACAACAACGACAACAACAAGCTATGGATATCCCAGAGCAGCCTATAGATGTTCAAGAAGTCGAGGAAGAACAAATGGCAGAACATGTGCCAGGAAATGAGGAGGTGGAGCAGAAATTTCCCCTTCCTCATATTGAAGAAACTCATAGTTCAGATGTTCCTCCTGATAGGATTGTCAAATGGAAGTATGATAGAGAAAATGATGATGATCCCAGGATTAGGGAGTGTGATGAATTTCTAGCTGATGATAAATTTGTGCAGACCTAAGAATTTCAGGAGTTTATGATTCAATAGTGGAGTAAGGAAATAAAAGAGAGACTTGAATCAACTTGAGTTAATGTTGAACCTTCTCATTAGGAGGAAGTTGAGAAAGCAGAGGAAGAAAAAATCAGGGTTGAAATTGCAGCTATTACTCTCACTGAGGCTTGAAGGATTGTCAAGGATAGTGGAATCATGTTGTTACCAGGATGTACTATCACTGCTGCCATAACATATGATGCAATTAGGAGAGATCCTCAAGCGTTGATATCTAAGGATCAATTTGAGGATAAAGTATTTGGTTCTGGATATAGTCCAAAGTTGCATACCCTTGAAATTTGGTCTATGGCACCTAATACTAGTAAACATGAGGTTGCTAGGCCTATTGAAGAAGTTATTGGTTCACTGGTGGTCAAGAGAGCTACTGACATAACTCCTAGCTAGGGAGCTGAGTTAACTGTACATGTTGCAATGCTTAGTGTGGATATTGCACATATTTCTTTGAAGAAATATGAATCCTTGGTTAAAGAATATAATAAGGCCTTGAATGAGCTGAATCAAATGAGAGCCACTATTCAGGCTACTTAGAAGAAAATAACTCAACCATCTTCTTCTTCTTCTTCATTTGATATGTCTACACAAGATAGGGAGACTTTGGCCCTAAGAATTGATGATTTGAAAGAAAAAGTTGAATGTTGAGAAGGAAAATGTCAAGCAAGCCAAACTGGAAATAGTTAGGGTGGCCAATGAAATTTTTGAGGATGTGCTGAAGTATAGGGTGACCAAGTTGGTCCACAAGGCTAATGATACCAAAAATGAATGAGGAT
Organism: Sequoia sempervirens; assembly: GCA_007258455.2. Lineage (NCBI taxonomy): Eukaryota > Viridiplantae > Streptophyta > Pinopsida > Cupressales > Cupressaceae > Sequoia > Sequoia sempervirens. The sequence goes on along the minus strand of VDFB02045708.1, from coordinate 30,632 downwards.
CCTGAGGCACCCATAAATATTCCTGACATCTTGCAAACTATTGACTCCATAAATGAGATAACTACTTTCCATGGAAAATTAGGTATACAACTCCATAATAAGTTGAAAATATTCAAGGAGATGGAGGAATGTGGTATGCCTTTGATATTGAGTCCAAAAGGTGAATTATATCCATTTGACACCTCAAAGGATGATTTGGGAGGAATGCTTGGATCAACTATGATAACTTTGTCTTTCACTGATTATATTCTGCTCAATTCAAATATTGACACTGGTGGAAATTGATTCAAAGATGGATATATTTGTTAAGGAAGCTAGGATTTTAATTGATGCCAAGTACTCTAAGTAAATTACTAAGGTGTAGGATTTATTAAATATTAAATGGCTCACTGAGGAGGAATACAACACTTGGTTGGAGAAATACACATAATGAATCTATGTGAGAATCAATGAATGGGGAGAATAATGGACAAGGAGAAGAATAATACATAGCCTGAATATAGTACAGATTAGGCTTTTGGTATAACATGGTAGAATATTATTCTCTCCTTAAATTCAAGTGAATAGCATGGGGTGCTAATGTGGATTAACAAATTTTGACTTTTTTCTGCTTTTCTTGCCTTGCTTCGTAAGTTTTGTTGTTTTGATTCTCCCACGGTTGGCATTTTGAATGCATGGGGAATATCTTGAAACTGTTGTAACAAACTAATGATGTTTTTGAGGTGGGACCTATTTTCTACAAGGAGTTGAGGTTAATTTTTCCTCATGTTTATTTGCTCCACCCGAAGACTTGAGAGTAACTGAAAGTGGAATATTGTTACAAGTGGTCCAATGAGATCATGACATGTGTGCTATCTGGTCTGAGGATTGTTTTCTCCTTCATCTCTATAAGAAGGAATTCAGGGCCAAAATCACGAGAGTTGATTTTTTTTGAGTTAATACTGTCAAGTTGTCAAGATATATGAAGAAAGTTTTAGAGTTTTTGTTTTAAGTTTCTTTCGGAGTTCATACTTATGCATGTAAGTCTAATAATGATATAGCATTTATAATACAGAGTAATATCAATTTCATGGTTATTGTCTATCCTTGTATGTGTATTATGAGTTATGATTGAAAGTAATCCAGGATTTCTTTCATTTGTCTCTATCATTTCCTGATGGATGTTTAGTTTCATGCTTGCTTGTTGATTTAATGAATTGATGTAAATGCTTGTAAGAGATTAATGACTTATAAAAATCGTGTGCTAGGATATTTGTAAGAAGTAATAATCATGAACATCACATAGAGATGTTGTAATGCAAGATTTCTTGAGGTTATAGGTGCTATCTGTTAAATTGTTATCAGGTCATATAGAGTGGTATTGACTCGGTGCTTGGGATAGAGACACTGGTTCATGCTGAGTATTTGTGTTTCACTTTTAGTGTTGATTCATTAACTACTCAATCTTTAAATCATAGAATCTCAAGGTGATACTATTGTTGTTATTTTGTGTTAGAAGTCCACTCTCTCATACTCAATATATATAACATTGATATATAAGCTTCCAACTTATTTGATGCATATTATTGAATGGTTTCATGAGAGATATCTATTATTGACAATGTATTTGATTGTAATTGTGTAAAGTGTTTAAGTATACATTGTGGGATTACCCCCCCGGGTTTCACAAAGCCCAAAGATTAGGAATAAAAGCTTAGCAACCTCTATTCGTTCATTGGCCAATCCCTTTAGAATTAATGATATTTGGAAATGGAAAAATCCATAGGTATTTTTGGAGATCAGTTTGGTTCTTAAAAAAATTAACCAACACAAGGGAAGCTCCAAACAATTAGAAGATTCATTGAAAAATTGGTAGATAAGTGCCACCTATTTACCCATATCCTTCACAAGGGTGTGACATACAAATGGGATGATCATTGTGAGCAGGCATTCCAACAACTAAAGGATTACTTAGCTTCACCATTGGTATTAATGCCACCAATTTTTAGTAAGCCTTTGATCTTGTACATCTCGTAAACCTCAGCAACATTAGGATCTCTTTTGGTGCAACATGACAAAACAAGAAAGGAAAGAGCTATACACTACATTAGCAGAACTTTGGTAGGATTTGAGCTTAATTATACACCAATAGAAAAAGCATGTATAGCAGTCGTCTTTGCATCCCAAAAGCTAAGACACTACATGCTCAGTCATGAAGTTAAGCTCATTTCTAAGATTGGTCCACTGAAGTACCTACTATCCAAAGCTACACTCACATGCTGCTTGGTAAAATGGGTCATGCTCCTTAGTGAATTTGATATTGAATATGTTGATTGCAAGGAAATAAAAGGACAAGTCATCACTAATCAAATAGATGAAGCACCATTATGTGTAGATCATCCCCTAATATCAGAGTTTCTAGATGAGGTAATTTTTTTTACTATAGTGTCAACAAATCAATGGAAATTGTATTTTGATGGATCACATACACAATATGGATATGGATTAGGTATACTATTCATCACCCCACAAGGTGATTGTATACCTAAGTCTTATAGATTGGAATTCCCTTGCACGAACAATATAGCAAAGTATGAATCCCTAATCATAGGTTTGAGAATTGCTATCCAATGGTAGATTCAAGAGCTACAAGTTCTTGGGGACTCTTAGTTAATAGTAAGGCAAGTTAACAATGAGTATCAAACCAAAGATAATAAGTCGATGCCTTATGAAAATATGGTGGATAGATTTAAGGATTTGAAAAAATCCCAAGGGTTAATAACAGGGTAACATATGCTATGGCTACCATTGGTTCATTATTGGATATGCCTCAGAACAACCTAAAATGTGAATTCCTCATCAACCAACTTCTCATACCAACTTTTAATGTGCCAAAATTGGTATTTTTGTGTGATGTTGTTGGTCCCAACTCATCTTGGTACCATGAAATCTTTTCTTACCTTCATAATGAAAACTTTCCCTCCAACCTCACCCACAACCTAAGAAAAACCTTTATTCGAAGAGCTTCACGCTTCCCCATTGTTGGAAATACCTTATATCGTAGGAGTCTTAAATGGACCTTATTGCGATGCCTTACCTAGGAAGAAGCTTATATTACCTTGAAAGAGGTGCACGAAGGAATCTATGGGTCACATTTGAGTGGCCTTACCTTGGCTAAGAAGTTATTAAGGATGAGATACTACTGGCCGACTATGGAGAAAGAGTCCATTTAGTTTGTAAAGAAGTGTTTGTAGTGTCAAAAACATGGAGACCTCATCCATGCTCCAACTCAGGATCTTTGATTGATCACAACTCCATGGCCATTTTCATAATGGGGGCTCAACCTCACAGGGAAAATTTCCCCTACCTCCTCAAATGGGCATAAATTTATAATTACCACCATTGAGTACTTTACAAAGTGGATTGAGGCAATTTACCTATGAATTAGATAATTGGGAAGCAGATCTTGAAATTCATCCTCAATTATATTAGTTGTTATTATGGTGTTCCACAAGCCATTATCTCAGATAACGAAACACCCTTCAAGAACTAGGATGTGAAAGAGTTATGTGACCAATTTAATGTCAAACATTGTTTCTCAGCCCCTTATTACCCTCAAGGAAATGACCAAGCAGAGGCTTCTAAAAAACCATCATTAAAATCCTAAAGAAGACAGTTAATGATACAAGATAGGATTGGCATCTACAATTGAACCCCGTCCTATGAGCCTACAAAACTAGTATTAGAACACCTATTGGTGTAACCCCTATTCCTTGGTCTACATGAATGAAGCCATATTTCCTGTTGAGGTTGAGCTGCCCTTGTTGAGGATATCATTGCATCACCTGATAATGAATGAGGAATACAAAGTGTCAAGGTTGAATGAGCTAGAGCAGTCAGATGAATGTCACCTAAAAGCACTCAATCATCTTCAATTGTACCAAAAATGACTCAACAAAAGCTATAAAAAGAAAATTAAAGGTCATCACTTCTAGGTTAGAGATCTTGTCTTGAAAGAAAATCAGAAGAATATGCCATATCAAGATAGCAAGAGAAAATTTGAGCCGAATCGATTGAGACCATTCATTATCATAGCAAGTTATTGATCGTGAGCTTATCAACTCACAATGCCTGAAGGAGATACCTTGCAGAAACTGCTCAACAATATGCATCTCAAAAGGTTCTATGCTTAGCCCATAAGGGGTATAAACATCAAAAAAGCAAAAAATAAAAAATAAATAAAAATAAAATTAAAAGAATCAAGCAAATAGTAAAGAGAAAAATCATCCTCCAAGTGAAAACCACTTTGGTGGTGCTTTGGGCAAGTACTATGATGAAAACTTGGAAAATAGGCATCATGTGTATAATCGAGCATCTACATGCACCATTTCAGGTGGAAGCATCTCCTCCCCTTCATAATAAATCCAATATCTCATCCATCTTATCCATAATAAATCCATGATCCATCCATTGAATCCATTTTCATCCATCTTCCAAATTATCTTGATCTTGACAAAGGTTTGACATATACTTCAACCTTGTTTTGGTAAAATATTGACATGGGTCATTATCATTGATCCTGTCCTATCCTTGGACAATCCATCATTATTCGGTCCATGAAGCATTATCCAAAAGAATATCCTCTATTCAAACATGTCATCTTATCACAATATAGTCCTTGGAATCCTTCGAATACCAATATGTTCATCTTCCATCCATCTATCCATGCATCTATCCATGGTCTTCCACACATTTCTAGACACTGGAGGCATGTATTTGATCTTGCTTTCGAATAACTCTTGACCCATGTCCAAAATCTCACAACATAACATCGACATCGTGATCTAGGTATCATTCTCAAAAATCTAAAACATCCATACCATTTTCAAAATCCAAAATATCCATAATTATTTATAATCCAAAAACATCCAAACATTTTCAAAATCCAAAAACATTCAAAACATCCATAAAACTCAAAAAAATCCAAAACATCCAAAAACACAAAACATTTGGAAAATTTGAAAATATTAAACATTTGAATAACTTTGAAAATCCAAAACAGCCTTAGAAAATTATCGCATAAAACCCAAAACAACCTCAAATATGTTGAAAACTCAAAACAGTCAAATAAAATCAAAATACCAAAAATAGCCTCAAAACATTTCAAAGCATTGAAATATTCCAAAAAATAAAATCACCCGTCTCATAGTCGCTTTCATCTATAATAAACTTTCAAAAAATAATAAATTAATCATCACCTTCCACCTTTGACAACACAAATGAAAATAGGTACAATAATCAATGAAAAAAATCAAACTTCAATGAAAAATAAAAAAACATGTTAGTCAACCATCATGTCAATAGCCTATCAAACAACTATTAACTAATCCTCATCCAATGCATGTTTTACAGATAGATCTTTCCTACAATGGACATCATTGAATATCACACAAAATAATATTCTTTGGAAAAAGATATGATAGCACTGACTGTTTGTTTATTTTAATCTTTTCTTGTGATTTATCTTATTGGTCCATTCTGATGATCTCTCGATGATGTTTACAAAATGATTTAGAGAGAAAGGAATGGGGAATTGATCAAATTGCTTTCATTTGTTGTGCTTGTTTGATATTCTTGTAATACGACCTTGGAAAATACTTGCCTTGCTTGTGTGAGGATAGTCTCAAGTAAACTAATGGATAAGACATATCAGGTTCTTCATACATTCTATGTATTATTCTCATTAATTTGATGGATTAATTATTTCACACGATCACACAAGGTTTTTATATGTCAGGTATGAACAAGGATACGCCTATCTATTTGCAGAGTCAAAGTCCATGCATTAGATACAAATCCAGCCTGGTTCTTCATACCTTGGTGCATCGTGTCTATTTGCTATATCAAAAATAAGGATTATTATGATGAGAATCATTATGCGAGGAACAAAAGAAAAATCATTTGTCTCATCTCATTAAACATCCAATAAAATCTTAGAATAATCATAAGTTTATTGGTATATTGATCAACATCATCTCCATTCTAATCATTCTTCTACTACTATTCTATCTCATTCTCCCATCTTATTTTTCTATCTTTACTAACATTTCTATCTAGGTTTCAAATGTCTGTGTAATATACATAAAAATATACATGAGGTTATCCATAGCCGATGAGTGTGTATGCATCATAAAATTTGTCTACATCAAACATCTGAGCTTCCTATCGTAATATTATCATGATCTCAAATTGAAAATCAGTTTTTTCCACTCAATCTCTAGGGGGCAGTATACCAACATTCCTTTATCCGCTGGGCATAGTGGGACATCAGGAAAAAAATAGGATTTTTTTAAAATTTTGATATGAGCAGTATCAACCTACCACTATCAATTCTTTGAAGCAATGCATCAGGTACCTCGCTTCAAAGAGGAGAAAATGTCGACACTTTACAATGTCTTGAGTATATTGCACACCTGATTTCACTTACTAGCACCATTCCTATATAATTAACCTATTTCATCTGTTTAATTAAATAATGTCCAATTATTTAGTTAAATTCATTTTATTCTCCTATTAATTAAATAACTAAGGTTATTTGATTAATTCATCACAACTCATCATTTTCCCCCTTTTGATTAAATAATGTCAAATTATTTAATTAAATGCTAATAATTCCACTTGATTAAATAATTTCTAATCATTTAATTAAAACTCCTAGTTCTTCCAACTTGCACAGTTAAATGATTTTCATGAATTGTTTAATTGACTATTTTTCCTCCAACTCTCCAATTTGCACAAGAATATTCTCATATAATATCCCCTTTATAAATTTGAATTCTTCCCTCCAACTTGAAATATCTTCATCTTCTCCATGAATTAAGGGATCTTGTTGGAACTCTCATGGATTGTGAGCCCTTGATCTAATTATTGATCCATGTCTCATGGATTATCAACCATTTGATCAATTCTTGATCCATACTTTCCTCTCTCATTTGATTTCATCAATTGATCCTCCAATTCAATCCTCACCGTTGATCAATATCTCTCAAATCTATAAATCACCATTTCACATCAATTCATCCACAATCTTGATAGAAAAGTTATTCTCTCGAATTGATCATTCATTTGTGAGCAATTTTAGTACATATTTTGTGAATCAACCTTCATCTTCAAGCAATTTATTTTTGGTTGTTCTTCATGTATTTCTAGTTTTTTTATCTTATTTGGACATTGTAGACATCTTTTTCATGCACAAATTCTCTTTTGTAGACGCATTGAGATAAAGTGCCATTCTAGTGTATTCTTTTTGGGAATTTTGCACATCCTGTTGTGCCTTTTGTATTTGCACTATGATATAAAGTTTCATGGGGGGGTTGATGTTTTCCTTTGGTTTTCCATCACATTTTTATCAAGTGAGTGTCCCTTCCATGACAATAGTGAATCCTAGTGATTCTTGCCTCATGCGTGTGTGCCTTATTTTGCACACTCTTTTATAAATGCAAGTTGTTTCTCTTGCATGCACTTATTGGTTTCACATAGTTTTAATGTACCTATCTTGGCTCTCCCTTTTTCAGTATTATTGGGAGGGGGTTTCTACTCGTGGCAACAAAAAAAGTATCCCTTCTGCTTTTCCCTTGCTTGTTTGGGCCCTCCTTGTAAACTAGGCTTAATGGTGCCTTGACTTAGTGTTGTAATGTGTTTAACATGCTCACATTAGGTCTTGGGCCCTTGTGAACTAATGAATTTAAATGGTACCTTGCTAAAGTGTTGTAACACACTTTCACACTTTGCTAAAGTTTTATTAACTAACTAAACCTAATGAACCTCTTTTTAATCAAAATAAACCTTAATCTTGTCTTATTTGAAGTGTTGTAACACACTTTCACACTTTTTTAGGGTTTTCATTAATAATTAGGCTTTCTTATGCTTTAAATGGCCTTATTTTGCATCCACAAGCCTCATTTAATGTATCTTTTTGAGGATAATCTCGACATAAATCATTACTCAATCATAATTCAGGTGTTTTCAGCTTGTGTGACCCAAATTTAGTGATCTGGGACTCATTCGCCACCTTGGGCGAATGAGACCCACCTATATTTTTGGGCCCCGAACCTAATTTCACACCTTTCTAAGCATTTTTAAAAATGGTCCCAAAAATTATGCTTAGTGGGACTCATTCGCCACCTTGGGCAAATGAGTCCCGTGTGGCCCAAAATCAAAATTAATTCAATTTTTTGGCAGGATTTTATCCACCTAGATCTGATGTCAGCTTGTAGTTTTGTAATTTTTGGAATTATTGCATAATTGAGTATAAATACAAGTTTATTTCACTCATTTTAACCCCCAAGCATACAAGTATTCATCCTTATAGCAAGTTTGAGTTCACAAGTGCATTCAAGTGTTTACAAGAGCATTCAAGAGCATTCAAGGGTAGATTATCAAGAATTTTAGAGTAGCATTTAAGCATCAATAATCATGTCAAGGAATTCATGCATCGTGTTTATTTTTGAGCTAACAATTGTGATGTAGGGTTTCATGATTCAAGCTAGCACTTCACTCAAGATCCGTCCTATTCAAGAAAGAGTCAAGATATACATCCATTGGAGCCATCTCACACATGTTTGCAACATATTATTGATAGGGTTTGGTGAGTTGCAACATCATATTTTGTTCATTCATCATTATTCATTCCTTTTTCATTGCATTTCAAGGTTTGATTACCAAAACAAGGTTTGACCAAGGAAAACCCCTATCCACTAACCCAACAACATTTTCCCCTCTCTTTAGTGTGTGATTTGTAGGTTTAGATTGAAGAAACATTGAAGAGAAATATTGGAGAAAGTTTTCAAGGTGCATAAAGTTGTCAAAGTTGTCAATAAGCATTGGAGAATATTGGAGAACACTTACAGGTTGCAAATCAGGGTTTCAGATCCGAAAATCAATCAGGAAGGACATAGCAGATAGAGAAGAGCAGGATCAGACTTTGAAGCTTTAGAAAACCCTAACTGGACTGATTCGCCACTTCTTGCGAATGAGTCTTAGTTTTGGTCAAAAATCATGCTTTTACAGATTCAGATACCTATTTGGCAGATTCCTATTCCCGCATAGAAACCCATATTCTGGACTGATTTTCCTAGCTTGGCGAGTGAGTCCCACTCAACATTAAAGGAAAAAATTCCAGTGTTTCAAACCTCCTTCCAGCCATCTCCAAATTTCCAAGTGCACATAGTCCTTCCTATAGTTTTGTGTTGTTTCATTTACTTTTCTAGGTTATTTTGTAAGTTATTGCACCATATTAGGGTTTAGTGTTGCAACCTACATTGCATTTGTCTTTCCAATTTCTTACTTGGTGGTGAAACCCTCATTAGTTTACAATCAACCCCTAGGACAACCCTACTACAAAATCTCTTTCTCCTTTGCATTGAGATCTCTAGGGTTACCCTTGAGTGGAATATCTCTAAAGTGGGTGTGCTCTATGTCCTAAACCATACGATAGCACTCCTCCGCTATTTTTAGTTGTTCCGCTACTATTGGTGCTAATGCTTCCTTGATTTCATGTTTGAGTAATCTATGTATCTAGTTCTTATTCCTATATAATTTCAGATGCAACATACATGAGTGGTTGGTTACCATGCATTTATGTGAGATGGATCATTTACCATATGGACACTCTTGCATTCCTATATCTAGAGGTTCTTCATTTCAACACTATATCAATCATCATTCGATAGCAGTCTACAACTTCTTCACGCTTCAGTGATGTTCTACATGTTCCTCTTCTTTTTAGAACATTATTTTGGTTGGAAGCTTCTTAGTCCTTCACCTAGATTTGGAGGCTTTTTTAGTCCTTCATTCCCCTTTCTCTCTTTTGGAGAGGAGTTTTTCCCATGTGGTTTTCTCCTTTTCTCTAGTTTTGAGAGATATTTTTTTTGTACATGGGTACCTCACCGGACCTTTTTTTTTTGGACTCATCATGCATTATTTTTAGGGTTTTTAGCTACTCCCTAAGTTCATCTTAAGGGCGTGTTAGAGTAATAATGCATTAGCTAATTAATTAATTATTAGTCTAATTTATTCTCATGCACTTAAGCTAAGCGTAAGAGTGATTTACTATGTTAACTAGAGAGATATTATTAGATCATTCTGTCTCATTGCATGAGATGTTGACACTTGTCATGATCTAATACCTTTCTCATTTAGGGTTTCTCCTATATAGCACTCAACCCTCATTGTATTATCTCTTGAGATTTCACGCCTTTGATAGAACTCTCAACCTTTGAGGACTTTTTTTTCCTTGAAGATTCTTGAGGTTCATTGTTTTAGATTTTTCTCAAGTTGAGGAATATTGCATATATTTTTTGCATATCTCTTATGTGGAAGGTGCCTTTGTTCGTTGTTTGATCCTATGGCTTGTGTTTTTCACAATTCTAACACTCTCAATCTACACACTCTTCCCTATCAATGCAAATAAAAAATTTACACAAACATACACCTTTAGAATGCACAAGAAAACCAAAATTTTAACAAAGGGATTGAAACCCCAAATCATAAATTATCAAGGGCACATTCTATTCCCATTAATGGTAAATGAATAACCATTCATCATTAATAGCTAAATAAAACTTCATAGGTTTATATTGAACAATAACATTACAATAATAGAAGGGATTGAGATTCCTTACTTCCTCAACAACACACATGATATTGCATCCTACTTTCTGAGTCATCATCTTATCCTCAACCTATTTCCTTTTGTGTGCCTCTTACATCCTTCTAGCAAAAGTGAATCAAATTTGACTCCTTCGAGATGTTGGCTTCCTTCCTATCTCTTCCACCACACACCATGAGAGTCATAATTTTTTCTCTCCTTCCTTCTTTAGAAGTTGCACTCACTCTCTCTCCTCTTTTCTTCTACATACTACTCTTCATTTTCTTTCACCATTTTATATAAGATAAAATTTACCATATCATGATGGGGTGGTAGCCTTCAACTCTCTCATCCCTGTACACAACCTCCTATATTTTCCCCATTCCCCCTCTTGAGAATTTTCTATCTCATGTATGCAAATCTCTTCACCTTTTCCATCCCAACATTGTTAGAAAGCCACAAAACCTACCACAAAAAGAGAATGTTTCAGATCTTTCTTCTTTTCTCAAATTATTAAAAAAACATATGCCAAAAAAATAATTTAATGTTCAAAACATTTGTAGTTAATTTGGTTGCCTCTTTTTGTAAATTGGATTAGTATTGTATCATTTCAAATCTTTCCATAATCATCTATTATAACTAATAATTTTTCTTAAACAACATATTTTAAGCTTTGACTTGTTTAGTTGGTTCATCTAAAATCACACTAAAAAGTGGGTCCTATTGGAGAAGCTAGTGTTATTTCAAATGAGCCACCTAAGCAAGTCAAAGCTTAGAATGCATTTTTGAAGCTTTCCCTCACTAATTCAATCATAGGTTGGTGGAAAGGCTTCAAAAAAATTCAATTGTCTTGCCAATTAATTTTTTCTTTATTAAATCTATTTAGGGATCTCATGTTACCATCTTAATATATATAACACAAAAAATGAATCAAAAAGTTGGTAGTGTATGTGGTTCTTTGACAACTTGGGTGATTCCCTTGCATTAAATATCTTATCATTGAATTAACAAAACATTGAACGTCTTTAAATAAAAATACATAATGATATATATTACACAATTGTGTATCATGTTAGTTCATAATCACTAGAATAAAGGGATGCAAAGGTTTGAATTTAAATTTCTATAATTTGAGTTTTGAGATCATTTTAACATGTCTTAGATTGAACCAAATCATATTCAAGTGGCACAAAAATGATTCTCCTAAAAAATATAATTTTGAGGCATGAAGAAGATGCACAAAAGAACTTGTGCAAACGATGATAGATAAATGACTAACAAATGATAAATGTATGTCAATAAATATAAATGTGAATATAATGGATACAATTATGCATCTAGCTATAAACCAAACTTAGTACAAGAATATGCCACTTATAAATGTAATATTGTATTTACAACATTCTACTAAAATAAACATGAGTATGCAAATTTCATCATTACACACACATATATGACAAGCTAAAAATAATAATAAATAAAATATTATTAATTTGTTATTTATATTTTTAAAATTCAAGAAAATTGATTGAAAAATATTAAAGGAACTTTTCTTCTAAATAAAAAATCTAAAGATCTAATTGTTGTATTGATGCAGCCAAAAACACATTCAATAAAATTTAATCATTATTGAATAAAACAAGACAAGGAAATTCAAAGATGGATTTGAAATCAAATTTCTTCTATTCTCCAACTTTGTTGCTACAATGAAAGAAACACCCTTATATCTAAAAAATTGGAAAAAAACAAAAAAAACCAAAAATTACCTTTTTTGGCAGTTTTTGACAATTGTCAGTTTTTTGCCATTTTAGGTAATTTCGCATACATATCCCTTTGAACCTAGATCTTTCCTAAAAAATTTCTAAAACTAAGGTGACATGAATTGTCAACTTACATTCAAAATTGGAAACATGATTTCCAAGTTATTAAAGAAAACAATTTTCTAAAAACCCGAAAAAAAACACAAAAAGTTGATTTTGAGGGCCAAGATGAAATAATTTGGCCTCAAAAAAATATCGAGATGGCCCCCAACCAAATTGGAATCATTGGAAATCCTATCAACATCTCATAATGAAGCCGCATGTAAAATTTCAGCCCAAACAAACATCCGAGTCAAAAGTTATGATTGTCGAAAGTCCTTGCATTATTCTCCTCTGGTTGAAAAGAACACAGCTCCTGCAAGTTGTTGTCTTCAAACTATTGCCACTTGCCCTGATCCAACTTCTTCACTTCCCACTCTGGAAACCATGTGCTATCTGTTGCCAGTAATTCGTCCCACTGTACCAAATACCTATTGTATTGACCTTGCCGAGTAGATGTAGTTTGCTTATTCAGAATCTGTGCAATCTTTTCCTTCTTCTTATGTGGAATTTGATGGTGCCAAGCCACTTCTTGTCCACTATCTTCATCATGATCCTATCCATGGAATGCATATAAATTAGAAACATTAAATATAGGAGAAATATCTAAGTTTTCTGGTAAATTGACCTCATAGGCATTATCATTGACCTTCTTTGTAATTCTGCAAGGACCAATTTTCATGTACTTCAACTTGTGATATGTTCCTATAGGAAATATCACTCTTCTAAAATATACCATCACTAATTCACCTTAATTGAATACCTGATGTTGCCTACTAGCATCCACAGTAGTGTTAAACTTCTCATTATTGTCCTACAACTTCTGTCTCACATCTTGTTACAACTATTGAAGATGTTCTGCAAATGATTCCCCATCATCACTGACTCTATCTTTCATAGGTAGCTGTACCAAATCTAAAAAAACCTTAGGATTCCTACCATACACAATTTGGTAAGGTGATTTACCTGTTGATCTATTTACAAAACTGTTATAGGGAAATTCTGTTGGAAATAGGATGGTAGTCACAATGCCATGTGTAACTCAGTACCATGGTTCAGTGGGAGTTGTTGGCAGTGACATGGATGCATCATTGGTAAAGTTATCTTCATGTGATTGAAGATATGGTTTCTTGGTTTAGAGTTTATTTGTTATGGTGTCATGTTATACTCTTGATACTAGTTTAGAGTTTGGCATATTAAATGTTCTCTTGAGACCAGGATGTATAAGTATGTTATGGTGCATGTGATCTCCTAGGAGGAGATGGTTAGATCATGGATGTCATGTTTATGTTCCTGATTCATGATTGGAGCTTTGACATTGATCTTGTGTAAGTTCTCTTAAGTATTGGGTACATTAATCATTTGCTTGATTACTTCATGAAAGTGTTGTGTTGCATTTGGAGTTTGGCATGGATTAGTTGGTTACAGGTCCTCATGGATACTTGGAGAAATAGGTGAGGCTGGAGTTCTCTTATGGTAAGAGATATTTGTTGGAATGGTTACTTGTAAGAAAATTTTTTTCAATAGAAAAGACTGAGGAGCCTACACCTTGGTTGAAAGTGAGTTCAACACACTCGGTGGTTTAACATGTCTCCAAAGAGGTAGTTTGGATATAGAGGCTTGCGAAAGGTATTGGTTTGGTTGATAATGGGAAGGTATTAATTGAGAAAGTTGACACTTTAATTAATGTTACAGATTATCTTATGAAACCAGATAAGTTCTATTGGTTTTAATCATTTGCTTGGAGCTTCATGATTATGCACTAGGTTGTATTTGAAGTTGGCATGGATTGATTAGTTGGTGCAGGAAGGCCATTGGCCTTAAGTTCTATACTTGATTTATAATTATTCCTTGTTTAGAATAATTGCAATGTATAATGTCAAGTGGGAGAATGTTGGAAATAGGATGCCATTTAATTGCAATCCTAAACATTATTTATTTCATGTATCTCCTAAGTCCTTGGAATGTGTTCATTAACACTAGGATTAGGAAGAGATTAATATTTGATGAAATAATCATGTTAATTGACATTTGTAAGTAATTCTAAATATTAGGAGCATGTGAGGGCATCCATTATGAGTTCCTAAATAATAGGGGCACATGGGGCGCCCACATGGTAGGTGACACTCACCTTTAGTTCAGTTAACTATTCAGAGTAAGAGATAATACTTCTGAATGCATGTAAAGATCCTAGGACTTAGGGTTTGATGTTTGCATGCATGAAGTTCAGTTCAGTTCAGTTCAAAATTAGTTTAGTTCAATTTAGTACAATTTAGTTTAGTTTATTTTAGTTCAGTTCAGTTATGGTTCAGTTATCTTCAGTTAGTTTTAGTTGAATGCTAGTTGAATTTAGTTTACTTGGAATGCATGGCTAATGACTTGAGTTGCATGATAGATAACAGGGACTACCTTCAATTAACAGGGGATGACCATTCTTGCATGAATGGTGTTGAGAAATGTTTCAGTTAACAAGAAATGACTTGGATCCAACTTGGGCGCCCAAGTTGGCTTCTTGGTATTAATTGTGCATGTTGAGATATTTCAGAAGGCTCAGTTAAGTGGGACCTCTTTTGGGCACCTACTTTGAGGATAAAGCCTTGAAGATATTTACAAAATAGAGGTTGAGTTGCTACTTCAGTTTGGGACGCCCAAATGCATGAAGATGAGGATTTGACATTGGTCTTCATGCCATAACTCTATTTGCATGAGATAGGCATACATTTTAGGGATAGGGCTTGGGAATTGTAATTGTAACTCAATTGGAGTTTACAAAGCTGATTAAAGCCTATTTATCTCAAGCAAGTTGAAGAGAGTTTGTATCAGTTTTACTGCAGGTTGTAAATAAGTTTTGGTGAAGGCAAAAGAGGCATTCACAAGCAAGAATTGGAACTCTTGTAATCTACTTCAGAGATTGAATAATAGATTAATTCTTGGTGGAGTTTTTTCCCGAAAGGGTTTCTCCATAGTATATGCTTGTGTAATCTTTCTAATATCCAATCTACTTCTTCTATCAACTTTTGTCTACATTCTACAAACAGTAAAATGGATTAATCAAGATAATCACCCACAAAGAATATGTAACAAAGGAAAAGCTTATTTAGATCAGCAATATTAAAGTTTTACAAAGTATTAAGCTAAGAAAACACCTTAATTTTCAACAAATTCTTCTTGGGGTAAGGCCAAGTCCCATTATTTGGGCTTCTCTCCAACAATGCACCTTAACAAATTTCCCAAACTCCGATTGACTACCTCTATTTTCCGATCCATTTGAGGATGATAGGCACTACTAAAATGTAACGTGGTCCCCATTTTTCTTCCATAAAGTCCTTCAAAAATGACTTAAAAATTTAGTATCCCTATTAGACGTAATAGTCTTTGGAACACCATGTAATCGAACAACTTCTGAAAAAATAGTTCTACTACCCTCGTTGTATCATTAGTTTTCTTACAGGCAATGAAATGAACCATCTTTGAAAATCTATCAACAACTACAAAAATGGAATCATTACCTCGTTGGGTGTGTGGAAGCCCCAACATAAAGTCCATGCTCAAATATGTCCATGGTTCGGTGGGTACTGGTAATGGCATATATGTAACCCTGTATTCTGTGAATGTCCTTTAGCCACTTGATAGATTCTGCACCTTGTTACATACTTAGTGATGTCCTTCTTCATCTTTGGCCAGTAGTTATTTTCTTCTACTAAGGAAATTGTCTTATCCTTTCCAAAATGTCCATCCAACCCACTACTATGGAATTCTTTGATAATATTTTCTCTGATTGAGCCAACCGGTATGCATAGTTGTTTCCCTTTAAAGAGATAACCATCCTACATAAAATATTCACCCTTTATATGATCCAAGTTACTAGATATTGGAGCTTTAATTGTTCTACAATCTCCCAAAAATCATCATCAGATTAATACAAATTTTTTATGGCATCAAATCCAATTACTTTAGTTTCCATTGTGGTCAACAATACAACATGCCTGCTCAACGCATTTGCAACCTAGTTTTTTTTCCAGATTTATGCTTCATAACAAAAGTGTAGCCCTGTAAGAAAGAGACCCATTTGGCATATGCCTAATATTTAACTTTTTCTCTGTGTTCAGGTATCTCAATGCAATATGGTCTGTAAACAACACAAACTCTTGGGGAACTAGATAATGCTTCCAATGTCTCAATGCTTGAACAATTGCATAAAATTCCAAATCATAAGTAGAATAATTCTTCCTCACCTCATTTAACTTTTGAATAAAGAAGGCTATAGGTCTACCTGCTTGGCTAAGTACCGTGTCTATTCCCACATGGGAGGCATCACATTCTACTTCAAATACCTTATCAAAATTTGGTAGTGCAAGTATAGGGGCTTCAATTACCTTCTTCAGAAACTTGAAGCTCTCCTCAGCATCGTTAGTCCATGCAAATTCCCTTCCTTTGGTGCAGTCTATTATAGGTGCTACAATACTACTAAAATTTTGAATGAACTTTCGATAGAAAGTGGAAAACCCATGAAAAATTCTTACCTCTGTAATGCTAATCGGACTAGGTCATTCTAGAATTTCCCTGACCTTTTCTGGATCCATTCTAACACCATCTTCAGAAATGACAAAGACTAAAAAGACCAAACTATTTTGCATGAATTTGCACTTCTTCAAATTTTCATAGAGCTTCTTCTTCCTCATCACACCCAAGATAATCCTCAATTGTTGTAGGTGCTCTTCTTTTCTTTTGCTAAAAATCAAAATGTCATCAAAATAAACTACCAAAAACTTACCAATGTAAGATTGTAGTACAATATTCATCAATCTCATAGATGTATTGGGTGCATTAGACAACCCAAATGGAAAAACCATCCACTCACATAAACCATCTCTAGTCTTAAAGGTTGTTTTCCACTCATCCCCTTCTCGAATTTGGATTTGGTGATAGCCACTTCATAGATCGATCTTGCTGAAATATTTGGCCCATGCCAGCACATCCATCATGTCCTCTATATGAGGGATTGGAAACCTGTACTTGATGGTATTCTTATTAATTGCTCTGCTATCAGTGCACATCCTCCACATGTCATCCTTCTTTGGGGTTAACAATGTAGGTACAACACATGGGCTCATGCTCTCTCTGACCACACCTTTTGTGATGAGTTATGTTACTTGTTTATTTAGTTCTGCATGTTGTGTTGGATTCATTCTATAAGCTGCTTGATTGGGTAGAGTTTCTCCTGGAATAAGATCAATATGATGTTGAATATCCCTCTTTGGTGGCAGACCATCAGGTAACTCATTAGGCACAACATCAAAAAACTCCCCCAATAGCTCTGTGGTACTGAAATGTCTTCATCTTCTCCTCTTTTTACTACTAATGCATAACAACACCCTGTCACCTTCATTTCTTTGACAAGTTCTCTTTCAAATAACATGGTCTCACTTTTCCCTTCATCCTTAAGAGGCAAGAGAATCACCTTAGATCCATCCTTCCAAAATGTGTATGTGTTCTTCTCTCCATCATGCATAACTTTTCTATCATATTGCCATGTCCTTGTTGGCCTTTTCGTTGCACCAAAAGGTCGACCTGTCAATGCCCGATACAAGCATCAGTTAAGATCCACATGAGGCAGTTAGAACATGTCACAAACCCAAGCGTTGTGCTGTAAGGAAGACCAAGGGACACACCATCTTGCAACAATCCCCCCAGCACAAGCGAGGGGTTTGAACTTGTGACCAACTCTGATACCAATTGTTGGCCTTGCCATTGCACCAAAAGGTTGACCTGTCAATGCCCGATACAAGTGTTAGTTAAGATCCATAGGAGGCGGTTAGACCATGTCACAAACCCAAGCATTGTGCTGCAAGGAAGACCAAGGGACACACTATATTGCAACAGTCTTTCCCAACAATACATGACAGGCATCCATTGGAATGACATCACACCATATCTCATCCTTATAGATCTTCCCTATGCTAAACTTGATTAAACATCTTTTATCAATGATTTCATTTCCTTTTTTAAACCATGCAATGTGATAGGGATGGGGATGCTTTTCACTCAAATTTTCTACCATTTCCCTAGAGACCATGTTCTCACAAGTACCTCCATCGACAATAACTTGACATACCTTTCCACCTGAAGTGCATATGGTTCTAAAGATATTCGTTCAAAGCCATGAATCATCAAAGTTTTTAGCCCGTGCTTTCTCCTTCTCTGGAATCATCATTGATCTTCTCATCATGAGGCTTTCTCCCACTTCTGGTGAAACCTCTAGTTCTATCCCTTTTGCTTCATTTTTGACTTGAACTAGGTTCACCCTAGGTTGTCCTCAATTTTTTTCTTGCATGTTATAATTTGAGCATTCAAATTCCTTGTGTCCTTCTCCACATCTAAAACACGTGAAAGGCCTTCTTTGGTTTTTCCATCCTCTACCACTTCCATAACCTTTACCTCTCTAAAATCCCCTTCCTCTTTCTTGATTATGAGAATCTTGTCAAGTGTCTACCTATTTTTCCAGTCCTTGGGATGACTCTCCCCTACCATAATTTTAACCTCCTCAGAATGGGGATGTACCCCTTTGTCCTCCTCTATTCCTCTGAAGATATTGTCTACTTTGTTTCTCTTCAGCCGTTAGAGCCAATTGGTCGGCCTCCTCCATATTATTGACACGATGCATGCTCAATTCATCTTGAATAGAGAATTTCAAGCCATTTACATATCTAGCAGCCATTTGTTCATCAATTTCCTAATGCTCTACACGTATAGAAAACTTGTAAAACTCATTTGTATAATCTTCCACAGAAGATAAATTATGCTTTAAATTTTGAAACCTACGAAAAAGGGTTTGCACATAGTCTATGGGCAAGATTTTTTCTCTCAACTTCTTCTCCATGTTATTCCAGCTCTTGATCTTATCCTTTCCTTTCCTTGTTCATTCCTTTTGAATATGATCCCACCAGATCGTTGCATGACCCTTTAACTTGGTGCATGTGAGTTTTACCTTCTTTTCCTTTGTCATGGATTTCCATTCAAAAAAATTTCACATGTCATTTAGCCAGTCTATCAAATCCTCTGGTTTAAGACTACCCGCATAGTTTGAAACATCAATCTTGATCCCTTCATTTTTCCCTTCTAAGGCCCTAAGCATCCTTTCTTCAAATCTCATGCCCTCTAATTGTTCTTCTTCAAGTTCCACATCTTGATTTGTGCCTCCTTGCAGGATTGTCTCTTCATGAGAATCATATCCCCCTTTTCCTATTCTTTGATTCACCATTCAGTTTGTAAGTTCTGCTTTTCTTTGCAGAATTTGCATTTCTCTATGCATCTGGGCAAGGCCTCCTCTTCCTCTTCCTCTTCCAGCCATCATCCTACTATGATACCAAATGATGCAGCCAAGAACACATTCAATAAAATTTAATCATTATTGAATAAAAAAAGACCAAGAAATTCAAAGATGGATTCAAAATAAAATTTATTCTATTCTCCAACTCTGCTGCTACAATGAAAGAAATGCCCTTATATCTAAAAAAATGGAAAAAAAAACCAAAAATTACCTTTTTTGGTAGTTTTTGACAATTGTCAGTTTTTTGCCATTTTAGGTAATTTCGCATACATATATCTTTGAACCCATATTTTCCCTAAAAACTTCCTAAAAATAAGGTGACATGAATTGTCAATTTACGTTCGAAATTGGAAACATGATAAATTCCAAGTTATTAAAGAAAACAATTTTCTAAAAACCCGAAAAAAACACAAAACGCTGATTTTGAGGGCCAAAATGAAAGAATTTGGCCTCGAAAAAATTTCGAGACGACCCCCAACTAGTTGAGCTTCGTTGACAATCCTATCAACATATCATAACAAAGCCACCTATAAAATTTCAACCCAAATAGACATCTGAGTCAAAAGTTATGACCGTCGGAAGTCCCTGCATCATGTATTAATCTCCAAACCAAAAGATGACATTCAAATAGTTTTATTTTAAAATGATTACAATTTTACAACAAAATATATATCTAAAAAAATAACAAGAAAAGATAGATGAAAATTTAAATTGCATGACTATATCTATATATATCAAAATTATGTTCAATAGTTTTACTCATGTAAAAAATAAAATTGTTTTTTAGATGGAATCTCCTACCTCAACAAGAAAGTTTAGCCTATGACAAAAACAAAGGTACTAATAATGTTACAAATATTCTTTTTATATATCTTATAATAATATTATTCTATTTTTAGAAAACAAAATATCAATAGTCCAATTTCTTATTAATATATTTTTATTAATGATGTGAATTCTAAAATTAGTTGTATGATTAGTTATTTGTTGTTTGTACCCAAGTTTCTTCATAATAAAAATAGCATAAATGGTAGAGTATTTAAGTTGGCGTTTTGAGACTTCAAAAAATCAATTTTTTTTTTTATCATTTATAGTTTAAGTTTTTCCAAAAATAAAACAATGTAAATAAATTGAATTGTCTATATATTTATTTGACATGATGTGCAATGAATCCCACAAATAATCATCACATTGTAGACTAAAAGAACAACCATCAATGTTAAAAATAATTTAAAAAAAAATCTAAATTTTTTATTGAAAGTTTAAAAATTATAAAAAAAATAACAAAATTTTCTAAATCAATATGAAAAATTCTCAATCTCATCCAAAAGAGATTGAAAGATTATTTAATTTTAATTTATTTTTATAACAAATATATTTTTTTTTTTAATTGGATCTCACCTTTTTAGGTGTACTACCCTTCAAAGTGCAAAAAGTGTGGAAAATAGTTCTTATTTCCTATTAAAATTCAAAAATTACATACTATGTATGGATTGACTGAATTATAGTCATAAATTTAATGACTAAGCAAGTTGTCCTCTATTTCTGCTGTGGCAATGTTGGGAGTGCATTTACACTTATTTGCTTTAAATATCAAGCTTAATAAGACAGAAAACAGTGCAAAAACAAGCACTTTTATTTAAATGGAATTATATCTTAACAAGAAAACAAAGGTTTTATTTTTTTAATATATCTCATATTATATTATTCTATTTTTAAAAAGAAAATATCAGTAGTCCAATTTTCTTTTGATTTTTTTTAGGCCATCTTCTTTTCTATTAATATTAATGTGAATTTCAAAATTGATTGTATGATTATTTTTTTCTGTACGCAAGTCTGTTCATAATAAAGATAATAGAAATGGCAGAGTATTTAAGTCGGCATTTATATTTTGATTTTTTTTTTAGGACATCTATTAATATGAATTCCAAAATTGATTGTATGATTATTTGTTTTCTATAGACAGGTCTGTTCATAATAAAGATAACAGGAAAGGTAGATTACATTTAAGTCTGCATTTACAGACCTCAAAAAAACTAGATATTTTTGCTATTTATGATTTGAATTTTTCCAAAAATAAAACTAATATTTGGTAGTGTAAATAACTTGTATTGAGTATATATTTCTTTCAGGCGAGCTTTAAAAGTTGGATGGAATCTACTAGTGATGAAAGGGTTTCATCAAAATCAGAGCGATGTACAGTGAAGTTCCCATACAGCTATGGCGGCAAGTTCCTGTACATGCCAGGCAAGAATTATCTTTCTTATGTCTAAGGAGAAACCAGAATTGTGACAGTAAAAAGAAATCTCAATTTTAAGGGTATGTTCTATTTCCTACTCTTGATATATTCAGCTTTTTGAAGTTTAAGCTGCCCTTATGAATGAAATACAGTAGCAGATGCAGCAAGGAATTATCTTTCTTAATGGGAGATAGATAAATTCAATTAATAAAATGTACATCTCAAATAATTTTCTATCATCAAAAATAGTTGAAATTTTAAAATAAAAATAAAAATAAACAGTAGATATGTAATGTGAGATACATAAGTACAGTTAATAGATTGCACATCTCAAAATATTTCCAACTATTAGAAATGGTTGAAGGTTCATTCAAGAACTAAAAATAAAAATAGATAATTGACATGTAATGGAAGATACATAAATCCAGTTAATAGAATGCAATGTTCGTAATGAATGGTTCATAAGGCACAACACTTGCTGAAGGTTTTGCAAATGGGATTGCAAGCTAAGTGGGCTTAACCTTGGGGGAAACTCCGTGGTTAAGCGCGCTTGATCTGGAGTAGTACTGGGATGGGTGACCTCCCGTAAGGCCCAGGGCTTCACCTCTGTGAGCATCACCTAGATGCAATGAGTGCTAAGTGGACCATTCATTATCATGAGAGATGGGTTCTTGTGAAATACTAATCATAAAACACGAGTCAATGAGTTTGACTCGTAAAACTACACAATTGAATCCTGATAACAATATCACAGAATGCATGTCTCAATGAACTCACAACCACCAAAAATAACTGAAAGCTCTTTCAAAAACCAAAAGTAAACTAGTATATACTGAGAAATAAATAAATAAAATTAATAGAATGAACATTTCAAAAAAAAATCCACCCATCAGAAATGTCAGCCAGAAAATAAAAGTATCCGCAAGAACTAAAAACAAACATAACTGATATGTTATATAATGGTCAAGTATATATCTGGTTGTTTAGGTGGAGCTTTCTACTTATTTAAACAGAAGGTATGAAATTATCTACCCACATCAGTCCTCTCTTCATAATTTAACAGGGAACTCTTAGAGCCTTGTCCACAAAAGTACAATGCTCTCTAGCTATTTAGCATGCTAAATGAATTATGTCCGTTTTTAATATATAAGTTTATTTCTCAATATTTGATGGCAGATTACATTGTACAAAATTTGCAGATAATATATTGTTTTATTTTTATTAAGAGGGGTAAACATTTTTTTTATCGTGGGTAAAATTGATGACAAAAATAACAACACAACTTAACCATCACCTCATACCACTATTGACATAGATAATATATTGTTAGAAATTATTTTTTTTATGACTTAATTTATTTGAAAAATTATTCAATTCATTAAAAATTTATTAAGTATTAAATTTGATTATTTATATATTAAAAAATAATAATAATAATAATTTTGAACTCAAAATTTATAAGAAATCTGAATAAATTAATGTTATCAAAAGATATAATAACTATTAGCAAATCTAAAATTATAATGAAAAAGATAAACATTAAAAAAAAAATAACAAATTTTAAAAAACTAACACTATGAAAAGAAGTTTGATAACTATAAAATCTTAATGAGTTTCAAAATATTGAAAAAAAAAAATTCATTATTTTTCCCATATATTGAATAGCTCCAAATGTCAAGCCTAAGATTTAGACAGCAAACAAATCAAAGTCAAATAGGAAATGTATATAACTAATTCGTTGAGGGTTATATTGAACATCCAACCACAATAATTGACCTAAGCATATTGACATGATAATGCTAATGTGGGAAGATATGACTAGGAGTGGAAATAGTTCAACTATTCTCTTTCTATATAATTTTAAAATATTATTCACTCAATTTATTATTATTGTTATAGTAGTGAGAAAAATTAGATATAATTATCACATAAAAATAAAGATTTAAGTTCACATAAATAATGAAACAAATGACATTGGTAATTGTAATTCATAAGTTATGGTTAGAAATTAATAGAAATTTCAAATGAAAATGTCATTTGCAATTTGACTTAACTCATAATTTATATAAAGAGATAAACATACACCTTCATTGATTTATAAACCATGTTGATTAGACCATAAAATAGTCATCAACATGCATATCTAAGTGAATTAAGTATTGTATTATATAGGTAATCAAATAAAATTGAACATGCAAGAAAAAATCATACAAGAAAGAAGACAATTCAAAAAAATTTATCATGGAGAAACTGAAATTGGGAGAAAAAAGCAAGGAAAATGACCCCTTATTGATTATTTCTAATAATATAATCATGGCCTCTTGAAAACATGTATAACCTAAAACAACGATGTTCACTTACTAAGATCGCCTACAAATCTCTAACACTATCTCACAATTTTCTCCACATAAACACACTCTACTTGTTCACTTGGAAACCATATAAGATCCTCTCAAAATTCACTTTAGTTCCTTCAAACATAATCTATGTATGAAAAAATACATTTAATTTATGATTTATAAGTTGAAGTAGAAGGTGATGAAAAGTGCCGAATTTGGAATGCCACAAGATATTTTTTGTATGTGTAATGAAATTAATGCTTAACACAAAACCATGCTACATAATTACTTTGATGATTATAAAATTATCAATTTTCAAAACTAGTGATTACATGATAGCCCATATTAGAATTGATAGCTTCACATAAATTCAAAAAATTGGACTATGTTTTATGACCAAAAATACCTTATGGACCTTCAATAAAAGTGATCTTCAAACAAGTGATCTTCAAACTATGCTCAATTTTGTCATGGATCCATAACCTAACTAAATTATTTTTTATTATCTATTTTCATATCATACCTCCCCAATATGAAGACTTTTTGTCCATTAAATCTATGAGGACTTAGAACATGAGGGATGTAACCTTCAATGGATGAGATGATTGTCACTAAAATTTGAACAACCCTAGCTAAGAGCATAAAAGCTTCTATTTCAAATTGTCTAAAGGGTTAATATGCTTGAACTAGTTGGAAAAACTATAACGACATTATTTTTTCTCCAATAAAAAATAATCATCTTGTCACTGAATTGTATATTGGCGGAATATAACGATCTCTTGCTTCTTCTTTTTCTCCAAAACTCGAATTAGATTTTAAATGGTGACAAGATTAGGTATTTATATGCCTTTAATCTAATTTCCTAAAAATCAAACTCAACATCATACACAAATTAAGACAACCAAACAATAGCCTCTAAAAAAAGAGTAAACTTTTAAAATCATATATTCTTTTTTGAACTCTATGAAGATCTATTAAATAAAATTATTTATATTATTGTGTTTTCTTTTTAGATTAAAGAAAAAAATTAAAAAGGATTAAAATTATTATTTTCCTTTTTGCTCACTATGGTGAGATTGAACTAAAAATTGGCTACCTCCTATCCACATCCACTAATTACACATAAATTGAATTAATAACAATTGAAACATAATTTGTAGAACAAACAAATATATTTTTTCATTTATATTTTGTTCTCAAGAGATACAAATTAGCTAAAGAGATACAAACTAGCTATAAACTATACAAAAGAAACTAACTATATTAGTAAAATGTTTGACCACTTGCCAATACCACCATGTGCTTTGAAAATATAGAGTACATAAAAAAATTAAGATTACATTTTAGTTGCTATATACAAAATTACGAATATAATTTGTTATAAATAAATAGGTTTTATTTAATTTTTTAAATTAACTAAAATGATTATAGTATAAATATGGGTTGTCAAAAGATACATCTCAAAATTTATGAAAGGACATCCAAAACAAAGATAAAAGTTCAAAACATGAAGCTTGAACATAATATATTTAAATTAGACAGTTAATGCAACACTAATGAAAGGAATTTTTATCATCATATCTCCCCAAACATCATTGAAAACAAAATTATCACCAATCCACTACTAAGCATCCTCTACAAATCTCTAACCAATAAGAGCATCCTCTACAAATCTCTAACCAATAAGAGCATCCTCTACAAATCTCTTAAAATATAAATAAAAGAATGTTCAATAGCTTCTTGCTTTCTGTTTGGCCCCTAATCATATCATCAGAGGAAGAATAATGGGATCCGGCAATCCCAATCCAATCAGCATAAATCCATCTGGGTGATCGATGTTAAGCTAATTAGTGTTGCAACTAGAGAAAAATGATGAAATAGGGTTTAAGGTTAACTGGGAACATGTATCATTCCGGCGAGTATGTGCATCCCCAGACTGGCGAGAAACGATGGTAGCCTCCGGCTCATTGTTGCTGCTGTCTTTGTTAAGCACAGGCGGCCCTTTTGTGAATGGCTCATATAGCATCGCATTACCCGCCCTAATTATGGCCCGGATCATGAGGTACATTGGAAGAAACCGTGGCGCCGAAGCCTTCAGCGCACGGCGACGCAGATCATTCTTCATCTCTGTTCTAATGTTCCCGGGCCGATGAAATGATAATGCGAGCGAACCGGCACGCATCCTGCCAGCCTTTGATTCCGAAGTCCTTTCAGGCGTTATTAGTAATTTAAGCCCTTTCAGCGGCCTTTGTCCGCTTTTGAGTTCCGCAAAGTCATTAAGGGTGCTGAATCTTCATTCTTCATTACTATTTCTCATCAACTTATTCCGCCGCAATATGAAGATGAAGATGGCATGCCCGCTTCCTCGCCTTCCGCCGCCGCATCACGCAACAACAAAGCCCTCATTAGGCCCATGATCAGACCAAATGCTTAACCATCTTACAAGAGGAAATATCTATTGAAATAATACTTCCAGATTCATTAAATAATAATGAGGAACTCAATGGATTTTCTCTCATAGATCTAAGGAATGCCATAAAGTCCTCAAGCAATCTTTAAGCCCCATGTCACCTATTTTTCTTTTGCCGGTAACTTTAATTTGTGCACTGCGGAAGAATCTCAGTCTCCATTTTGAAATGATATTCAAGATTTGTAAAATGAACGAAGTTCTATTTCAGTAATGATTTTTCTTTCCAGAAATCTTAGTCCTCGGATCCTCTATTTATCCGGACCACCCGCAAAACCAGCCATCCAAATTAGCGACATTTCACTTTTAAGTCACCGGCGTTGAATACGCAAAACTTCAATGTCTCTTTAAACTGACAAACAACACTTTTAATCATAGTAGTTACCCGGGACAAGCAACAATATCTCTAGCTCAACCGTAATCTAGGTTTTTTTTACCTATTGCCTAAAATTCCATGCAACTGAATGATACCTATTTCTTTTTTCTTCCGATGAAAATGAGCCTTCCTTAATGTAAGACACATAAAGTCTAGCATCAAAAAAGTCCCCCACACATACATTGCATATATTCATAATATACATAGCTTTCACATAAAATATGTTTGAATTTAATAGCTTTCACCTTCTTTTTATATTTGAAAAGATATATAAATATTAAATTCAGATAATTATAAAATTCAATATGACAAGAAAAATTATAGCTAGGTCTAAATTTGACACTGGTTACCTTTCTTTCATTATTGAAAGTTGTTCATTAATACATACATATATAACATTAGATTTTTATGATGCATAAAAAATCTTTTTCTTTTGTAGAATACAATGTTAATTTTTTTTTTCAGAAAAATCATCAAATATGGACAAAGATGTATCACAAAAATATAAATTTATGACTTATATTTAGTCTCTTCATATTATTGTGATATATTCATAAGCTTGATCGTACCCTAGTGTTTTTTCTACCTATTGCCTAAAATTTCATGCAACTGAATGTTAGTTCTTTCTTCTTCTAGTGAAAATGAGCCTCCTTTAATATCAAATCATAGGTAATTAGTTTAACATAGAGGACAATCTCTTCCCACATCCAAAAAGTCTCATACACATACACATTGCGTGTATTCAGAATATAAATACAAATTCACATAAAACATGTTTGAATCTACCTAACTTTTCCGTTTCCCTTATACTAAAATGATATATAAATATTAAATTCAGATAATTACAAAATTTAATATGACAAAAATTATAACAAAGTCTAAATTTGACAATTACCTTTCTTTCATTATTGAAAGTTGTTCATATACATAACATTAATTTTTTTTGTTTTTCTTTTATACGATACAGTCTTAATAATCATATTTTACACCAAAATCACTAAATATGAACAAAGATATATTAGAAAAACATGAACTTATGACATATATACAGTCTCTCCAGATATTATTGATGATTTACTCATAAGCTCGCTCTCATTCAAATACTTGCTAGCTACATAAAAATCCAAACTCAATCAGATAAACAAAATAAACTCAACTAATTACAATTTACCATTTGATCTTTATGATAGTAACTCGGTCCACCCAGTTGAGAATCAATTATAAAAACTCTGTTTTTCCATTCAACCAGCCATTTCATTAATTAAGCATCTTCAGATTCAACAGGTCCCTACAAAAACAAAATTGTGAAGCTTCTTATATTTATATATACCAATAAGTATTGATGCCACTATTCTCTCAATTCAAATGATTGTATATGTGGGTCTGCATGAACAAGTCCTTATATACATAACTCAGACGTAACTCTTAAGTTTCTTATATAATAATCAAGATCTATGTATATACTTCATTACACAAATGAGTACTTAGTAAATGATGTTATATATGGCATGCATGTAATTGCTACAGAGGTCCATATATACAGAACTCAGATGAATCTGAGAAGTTACTTATATGATAAATAAAATCTGTTCATATACTTCATTAACAATTTAGTATGTCAATGCAATTAGATTTCTACAATCTATATAAAATTAGTTTTGTTGTTGCTGATGAAAAAATTGAAACACGATCGAATTCAAAAGCAGCAAAATTAAGTTAGTATGTATCAAACGCAAATGATTTTTCACTTGAAATGAAATCAACGCAATATTATATAAATACCAACCTGTTTTGGGAGAGCATGCCATCTACCATGGCCATTTTGCTGAATATACCCAACAAGAACCCCAGGGGCTCTACCCATTATTGTTTTGCTTCATTCTTGCAGGCAGGGAGACAAGATTACTCTCCAGTTCATATAAAGAAATTAAAATCAAAATTTACATGTGACATATATTGATCATCAAGGCTTGAGGTGACATTTTCCCCTTCAAACACGTTGGAGTGGTCCAAGGGTAATAAGTGTAGAGCAGTTCAAAGGCCATTGCTGGGGCCTCAATGCTGCCGATTGTAAGGCAAAGAGCTGCTCTACGTGTTCTATCCCATGAATATCAAGAATGAACAGAGACGTTTAGGCCCTTACAATGTGGAGTACTGGTATCATTATAGACAATCCAATGCACGTTTTTGTCCTAGCTATAAATATATCTTTATCCATTAGATACAATGTACTACCATTAGATACAATGTACTACAAGTAGACAATCTATTCATAGAACTTTGAAAAAAAACAAAAAAAAATCTAATAGAGAAATTTAATGCAAGTGGGGACTCATTTTAAATTTTATGGTTGTATGATTATGTCTAGTTACTTTGAGTATAGGGAAGTGGAGTCAAGTAGTTGAGCATGTTTAAATAGTTGTGCTACTATTTATGGATTTACCGTTCAATATTTTTAATGGTATGGTACTAGTAGTTGTGACTTTAGTGTACTTAGTGTTGACTATGAGTATCTATAAATGAATAAAATGTATTATTTAGATCTAAAAAGCAACAAATCATATGATATTAGATTCGTGTAAATGCAAAAAATACTTAATGCATAACTATTGGTTTACCATTTTTTGGGGGGCCTTTTTAGACAACCCCCACAAAAAGCATATTGGCATGCCATCATATTTGATGATATGGACCTAAAACCTTAGTTATAAGTAGGAGCCTTGCCAAGTAAGTTGCCCTAAACAATTTGGAGTAATTTGAAATTGTCACATATGATTTGAGAAGCATGAAATTAGGGTTCTCAACTACTAGGTCCTATCCCCTAATATAATCAAAATCTTAGGGCACAAAAAAATTACATGACATGTAGGATTGACCATCAAATTTAAATTGTAAATGAAAGTAAAATAATATGCATTATAGTCATATTAAATTTGATAGAGTATAATCACATTTTGTGTTGCTATTGTAAGATTAGAGCTTGACAAGTGGGCAGTAGGAAAAATAATATTTGATAAACACTACTGTAAAAGTATTTTATATTTATGAAATAAATATATTTTAATTTAATTTTAATAATTGTATGTTTATTTTTAAAATTGATCATTTAATTTAGTTAATTTAATGTTAATGGTAAATCAAAATCAATTCATATAATTGAGGTAAATATAGTATAAAAGAATCATAGAAAATAATATAAATTTATGATAATAATATAAATTTATTAATGACTTTTTAGCTTATATTAAAAAATAGAGATATAGTAATGATATTTATAAATAAAACATTTGAAATAAATTGTTTGTATGGAAGATCAAGAAACCCTTTTATGTCCATTTTGAGGTTTTAGATCTAAATGTCATGCAAAATGGTTTTTAAATGTCATGAAACTAGAG
>VDFB02045707.1:0-11482 GCA_007258455.2 Sequoia sempervirens | reverse complement strand
GTACATTCTTTTGCATATACATTTTTTTTATCAAAACAATGGGCCAAATTAAGGGTAAACGTTGTTGTTCCGTGCTGAAGAATTACATAATAAATAGCCAAATTAGTATTTAATTTATTTTTTTAGTACATAACCAGGAGATTGTATTAATCAAAATTCAAAAAATTATAGATCATCTGCCATTGCAGGAATATTCATGAAACCCTAGTAATAGATTTCCCAACTAGCCAAAAACCTGAGTGAACAAGCTAGAACTATGCTTCATAATTTTTAGGCTACCCAAACCACCCATTTTGAGCCTCACTAGAGGCCAAGACAACCACCAAAAAATCACCAAAAAGCTAACCAAACCACCACAGGAGCCACCAACGATTGCAAAAGCCAAAAAACCAACACCATCCCACCATGGGTCATAGGAAGCCATCGAATTCCTCCACCCACTCCAAATCCTTAGTCTTCACCACCTCAAGAGATTTTTCAAGAAACTCCACCCCAAGCGTAGCCACCATTCGATGCCTGACCAATGCCAATCCTTTCAACTCCAATAGAAGCAAAAAAAATTGGACCACCATACTAGGAGTTTTGAGCATTTCCAAGTCTTTCAGACGCAGCACCCCAAAGCTGAGAATAGAGGCCAAAATAACCTCATCCATGTTGCCCAGGAGAGTAGGCTTGAATAGCTTTCTCATCATTTTTGAGACTAGGTTTTTGGGGGTGCTTTGATCAAGCAAAGATGCCAAAAAATGAGAGACTATGTGGGAATTAACTTGAACCATTTCACTGTAGGCCTCATGCTCTTGATCCAAAACCATTTTCACCGCGGCCACCGTCAAGGGATCAAACTCCAAAAGAATCTACTTGAGCCTCTAGTCTGTGAATTTTTTCAAACCTTCCTAACTCACACCGCAATCCAAGAAAATCAGAGTGTCATGCCCAAAGGTGGATAGCGCCTCGGTTGATTTAAACACTGCATACTTTGCATCCTCCTCCATTATTCTTTCTCACCCAAGCGAAGCCTCTAGAACGAAAACTCTAGCAAATGCAGAATGTGAAGATCACCACCCTTGTTGGATTAAAATGAATACCACCCTTTCATGGAATTCATTTTAATGTGTATGTACCACCCTTTGAGCTACCGAAAAGTCATGTCGAGACCATCAGCCAAGAATGTCATACTCGCTAGTATAAATAAGGGTGACGTTCGATTGTTTTTTTGTTTAGTATTTAATTAATTATAAGGATTTGTATTATTTTTATTCTCTTTTCCATTTTAAACTTTAGAATTAGTAAGTATAATTTTTATTTATATTATATTAGTTGAGTTTTTAATTTTATTTTAAAACTGTTTAATTATGAGAATTGTTTTTCCCATAATTGGGAATTATAATGTACATTATTTATTTTACATTATAATTTTATTTGAAAATAATATATATGAGATTATTTGAAATTATTTTTTACAAATTACAAATGAATTAAATAAAATAAAATAAGGGCTTTTTTATAAGTATGAGCATTAATGAAGGGAAGTTTGAGCTCAAATTTTAACGATGGCCTAGCATACAAAGCCAGGTATGCAAGACAACATCGCTGGAGCCTTAGGAGATAAAATTTCCACAGCAATTCACATATCCTAGAAGAGTATGTGTTGATGTTGTTGGAGCTAAAAAATCCACATTGGTTGTCCTGCACACCTCCATTTTCACTCATCCTCCCATATCCACCATATGCTCCATTTCTATTTCATAATAATTGACATTAGTATAAAATACCAAAATAAGGCCCTTGATCATTACAATAAAGTGAATTCCCTGCCTAAAATGTTCTCCTAGTAGCTCATGGCATGTTGCCAAGACAATGCCTTATTAGAGAGAGTCTCACCATAGTCTCTTCAACACAAGTAGAAAGGGTTGATAAGAAATGTAGATGAGACTCCTAAATGTCTAAGAGACATATTCAAATGTCTTTACACCATCCTAAAGAGTGACATGTATAAGAGACTTGGGCATGTCAAGGAGAGAATCTAACATGTCTCACTGACAAATCATACCAGTTTCAACATTCAAGAAACAAAAAAAATCTCTTAGACACTAAGAGGTTATCATAAAATAAACAGTAAATCACTGGTGGAACGAGCACTGATGAAACAACAATGTCGAAGAGACATTGGCATGCCGAGGAGAGAAGCAAAGAAGTCTCTTCGAAACTTAAGGAGCAAAGTATCAACAAGACACAAAAATATCAAATAGACATTGGATGAGGTCTCATTGACATCCTAAAAATAATGTGTCGAGAAGACATTATCAAAAGTCTCCTTGACATTCTGGCATAAAATATCAATGAGACTAAGGGATGTCAGAGAGAGGTGACCTCAGATCTCCCAACATAACAAGTCACATAGACATCATCAACAACTATTAGCGCCAAGGAAAAAAATAAAGACGTGTCAAGGAGACATAAGCTTGTCGGTAAGAGAAATCCACCAGTCTCATCAACAAATAAGAAAATCATCAGGGAGCAAACTAAGAAGTAAATATCGAAGAGACATTGCGATATCAATGAGAGAAGCCTAAACATCTCTTAGAAATTTCTCAAAAGATGGCCAAGGATATTGAAGGGAGATACAGATGTTGTGATTAGAGTCTCATCGACAAAATATGAAATAATTGTCACCAGATTGATTTGATAGATTAAGTCATTGAAGAGACAACTGCCATTAATACACAAGTTTTATAGGAAGGTGGCACGAGCACCATTTATGAACCAGAGTTGGTTTAAGCGTGCTCAAATTCGATAAAAGTAGCCTCTAAGAAACAAAAATTCACTGTATGTTGTGGCTAAGCATCCAGAGGATGGAGTTGGATGAAAGAAAGCAGCTCAAAAAATTTGACATTCACTCAAGTAAGTACACCTTGGCTCAACTGAACATAAATTTTTGAATATAGCTTGAAGTACAACATTGTTAGGGTTAGAATGGATAAAACCCCAAAACAGACAAGAGAAAAAAGGAAAAAAACTGAAACTAGACCTCTCAGTCAAGACTTAATAGATTAGTGTCTCAGGTCTAGGCCTAAAGCACAAAGAATTGCTCAATTAAACCCATCATGTGAGACCCTAGTAGACAAGCATAAGAATTTGGGAGATGTA
This sequence comes from Sequoia sempervirens, assembly GCA_007258455.2. Classification (NCBI taxonomy): domain Eukaryota; kingdom Viridiplantae; phylum Streptophyta; class Pinopsida; order Cupressales; family Cupressaceae; genus Sequoia; species Sequoia sempervirens. The sequence goes on along the minus strand of VDFB02045707.1, from coordinate 8,335 downwards.
TGGACTCCACATAGAGGCTACGATTTGTTCATATATCATTATAGGAAGAAATACAAATATATCCCAATCTCAAACCCATGGAATTTAAATTTAGGGAAGCTAGTAATGCCAATTTTTTTTGTGAACATAGAGTTAATTAGAGCACTAGCAAAGAATTATAATCTCAAAATAAGGTAAATTCATTTGTCTGATGGGTCACAATTTATGGTCATAACGAGGGATTATATTTGCATGGTTTTCCAATTGGACACTTCTTTGGAAAATAAATTGCAGCTAAGAGACTTGTTGGAGGAGTATTTCTCTATGGATATGAGTTACAAGAGGTGGAAGCTTCCTCTGCACAGACCCAAGGGTCCAGGAAATCAACCTATGAGGTTTGCTAGCAACGAAAAGCCCCCATTTTCTATAGAATTATTTGAAGAATATTATCAGTACACATACTATTCAGATGGCCAAGTGTTGGGAATTGAGGCCCCTGATGAGTATAGCTCCCATGGTTTTGGCCGCAGACATTCAGAGTCAAGATTCCAGGCCCTATGATTATGTAGAGTATCTGTTGGAGGCCATTAATAGTGCTCTTAATGCTATTAAGAATAACAATGAAGCTATCAATTTCAAGCACTATTCACTTCTTATGCATATGATATTGTACGAGGGGTAGGTGATGGGACTCTGGGGAGAAGAATTAAGAGTAAAAGATTTGGATAGCAATGGTAATTCAAGACCAGTGAAAATGTGGACATCAGTCTAGGCTAGTAGATGTGGGAGATCCCACTACTTGTACTTTGAGGAGCATTTTGTCAAACCCTTGTATAAATTGCTTGGTTGTAAATGTGATTATACTCTATCCCTTGAAGTACAATGGTTTCTCTAACCAAAGGAGAAAGGCCATGATGGAAATATAAACCACAATTGGGGAGATTGGTACGCTTTTTCAGATTGCATTGTCATTACGGTGTATGTATTTGAGGTAGAACCATATTTGTTGCCTAAGACTGTGCCAGATAGAGTTGCTTATCTTGAGATTATAAGGAAATTGTCTTATTCAACCTTTATGCATTTGAAAAGATTTGGAAGGCAGACATTCATGCCTTCTACTTTTTGCTTTGGTGAATTCACCATTATTGCTGAATTAGGGTATGACTTGGTTGGAAGCAAGCTAAATTATTATGGCTTGTTGGTTGGAAATAAGAGGAAGAATTTTGACCCTGAGCACCTTATAAGTGATGCCAAAATTTCTCAGAAACTGAAACGATATGAGCATAAGTTTGATGTTGATGATGTTGTTAGGAATTGTGAGGATAGTTAGGCAATCATGAGAGAAAATACATACAATAGGATTGTTATGGATGAGGCCTGGAGATTGAAAACTAACTCATCTTATGTAGAAGATTTTTATGAAATTTAGGACCCCATGGAGAGAGTTGAACAATTTCTTCTACATGAAGAAGAGATAATAAAGGATGTGCCTCTGGTGGAATTTGAGAGAAGAAGAAATGTTGGCTCTTCGAGGCAAGCAAAAAATGTAGCACCATTAGACCATTTGTCACCTCAGCCTACTCTAGAGGTAAGCTTTTCAGTTAATACACTAATCATGGTAGAAGATGATGTTGAAGAGGAGGATGAAGTCACACAAATCAATACTCCTATCATTCCTCCATATTAAATGCCACTAGAAAGGATTTTAGTAAACTTTGAAGCTTTTGATGAGCTATCTGATGATGTGAGGCATCGAGCCAGTCAAGAGTTCATTGCAGATGATTCCTTTGTCTAGACTCCTAAATTTAAAGCTTTCATATATGAATAAAAAGGAAAGGTGGTAAGGGAAAGGTTGAAGGAAATTGACCCTAAGAAGGAAGCATATGCTTTAAAATAAATTCAACATGAAATTGATGGAGAAATGAAACATATGACTACTGAGAGAGGAAGGGAATTGTTGAAAGACGTTGGGGTTATTCTCCTTCCAGGATGGGATATCAGCTCGACCATTGCATTTGATAGTTTTCTGAAAAGAAAAATAAAACCTTGCACTTAATAGACGAAGATGGTGACAAGATCTACACTGGATTAGGATTTAATCCTGACAATACTACCTTGCATATATGGGCACTCTATCCACCAGGGAAAAAGCCTTCCCTAGTTGATTATGATTAGATTTTTGGACATCTTTTGGTGTAGAGTAGGAGAAACAGATCCCATGGAAACTATCGATTTGAATGTGAATGTGACCAAATTCACAAAGGCTTGGATTTAGAAATTGATAAGGGATAACTAGGGGTTGATAGAAGAAAATGAAAGATTGAAACAAGAGCTGATCAACTACAGGGATAGACTACCTTCTTCTTCTTCAGGGCTCTATTCTCCATTGGTTGAACATGAAAGGAAAGTGCTTGAGGCAATGTTAGAAATAGCATATTAGAAAAGAAGGCATGAGAAAATGCATAAGGAATAGGAAGAGTTAAAGGGAAAACTCAAAACCACTACCTTTGAGATGGCATCAGAAATAGTTTGCATGAGATTCCAAGAAATGTACAAACACGTCGAACAAGTTTGGAAAATTCATGACAAAACATAGCAACATTACTGGAAAACACCAGATTGAGTGATAGGATGAAGGAGGTAGAGTCTCAAATCATTGCAAAGAAAGAAGATAACTCTACTATGCTACAAGAATACTAGGAACTCATGAAATCCCATAGATACTTCCACAATACCCTGACACAGGAGTTGAGAAATTTCAGTCAGCCACTGAGTATGGCCTTACCCAATTTCTTTGAAGAAACATAATTGAAAGATCAGGATACATGGAAGGACGAAATTGCCAACTATCTGCCACCTATTCTTGATGCGATTAGTGATGAAGAGGAAGTGCTTTAGAGGATGCACTAGTAACTTGGGAGAATCTTCAAATTGGAGTATGCTATGAAAGACATCATATATAATGCATAAACTCATTCTAAAAGTGGGTACACGGAGCATTTGTCAAAGGTCAACTTGTTCATTTCATGGGCCAAGTAAGAGAGGAGTGATAGGAGCTAGAGTTTGATAGTTTTGGATACACAATCATGGTGCACAAGCCTTAATAGGTCTTAGATGACCACAGGCACTTGTTGGAGATTAACGGACTATAGTGCATCCACTAGCAAACTCTTAATATTTTTATTTTTATTCTAATTATGTTGTAGTTATGAAACAATGTGAATTTTTGTAACAATCTTGAAGCTTGTTGATTCCCATACAAATAGGGAAACCAGGGCCCAATTTTGAGATATCATATCATCATCATCACATTCCATTCCATTAGAGTAGGCATTAGTAAGAAAATAGATTGCATAATTCACCCATCCATACCATATTTCAAAGACTTCTATTATAATGCTTATATTTTGAAGTAATACAATGGAGAAAACTATTCATAAGTCGTAATTCATTGCCAATGTTCAATTACTATGTTGTCTCGAAAGTGCTATGTTCAAGTTATTTAAATCCATTTGATTTATCATAGCACATTTGATGTTACTATGTGAAAGAGTTGATTGGTTTCTAAGTTGATGTGAATTAAAATCCTTTTTGATAGTTTACTTTAATTGGTCTCTTCCCAGGGTTAAAATCCTTTTAAAGAAGTTGTTTTGATTGGTTTCCATTAACTCAAGAATTAAAAATCCTTTCATACTTTCATAGTAGCTTGAGGAGATATCACTGGGATTATTAAAGAAGAACACTGTGATAAACATACTTGCACGTTTGCACAAGGTACAGACATCTCAAGTGCCCAGTAATTCAAGTTAAACTGAACAATAGGAACAAAATTATTTGACCAAAATATTCATAACATTATTTACATACATAATGATTAAAATTAATAAAACTTATCCTTTAATAAAATTTGATAACTAAGTACCACTAATGTTTCATAATATTAAAGGTCCTGTTGGAGCCAAAAATTCCACCTTTTTTTTGTATTGAAATAGTGCAAAAAGAGTACATTAAGAATAAGGAAACACGAAGGTTTCCAAAAGAAGAATGACATAGAAAATAGCCGAATACACCTCACACAACTAGCAACCATAAGCTCAAGGCATGTTATATTCCAAATTGTTGTGTTGTGCTCTCAATTGCAGGAGGTGCCCAAAGAACAGGTGAAAATCAACAACCACTTTGATGAGATAAAGTATCAATTGCTTCAGCCTCATGAAAAAGACTCTCTATGTTTACAACAACCATAGTGTTTTCTTAAATTCAGAACTAAATGTTGTCCATAAGCCAAAAATCCACCTTGGTTATTTTGCATACTTCCGTTTTCACCCATCTTCCCACACTCACCATATGTCCCATCTCCATTTCATAATGGTTGACACTAATATAAACCACCAAATAAGGCCCTTGGTCATAACACTAAATTGAATTCCCTGTCTAAAGTGTTCCCATAGCAGCACATGGCATGTCACCAAGACAATGCTATATCGAAGAGAGTCTCACCATTGTCTCTTCGACGTGAACATAAAGGGATGTTGTGAAATGTAGATGAGACTCCCAAATATCTAAGAGACATATAAAAATGTCTTCTCGCCAGCCTAAAGAACGATATGTTTAAGAGACTTGGACATGTCGAGGAGAAAATCTAACATGTCTCATCTGGTAGAGCTGCTGAAATTTTGAAAAAATCCTAGCAAAATTTTGCCTCTTGAGGTTTATGCCTTCTACGTCCATGAGTAGGGTTTAAGGTTTTAGTTCAAAAACCCTTGCTTCATAGTAATCAATCTTAAACCTCCATCCTTATAATTTTGTGTTGACCTACTGCATCTAGTTATCGGTCATTTAAGTCATGAGTTGAACCATTAAAAACATATTAAAATTAGTATTCGCTGATAGCTCATCTGGTGGAATACCATCATCTATAGTTGGGTCTATGAAGTCTCCTCCATTTTCATCCTCAACCTCAGCTTCGAAGCACAAAAATTCTAGACTTTTTTGGTGCCTGAGGGTGAGAAGGTGAGAAAGGGGGGGTTCAGGAGAACCAGGGGGTTCGAGCGAACCCCTAGGGGTTCATTCAAACCCCATTTCAAAAAATGTTTTCTTTATGTTTTTTGGTGGGAATGGTGGGACCTCACATTTAATTGGTTTGCTCAAACTAGGGTTCATTCAAACCCTCTTTTGGTTCGCTCGAACCAAAGGGTTCATTCAAAACGCAAAAACCAAATTTTTTTGCATGGGGTTATTTTTGCAATTTTTCCTTCCTCACTCAAATTGTAAACCAGTTTTGTGGGTTTACCCACATGTTTATTTCAAACTCCAAATGCCATGTTGTTAATTTGAGAAATAAATTACAGAATAAATTAATGATTGCAAGAAAAACAACCACATTGATCATGAATTTACTTACTAATTTCTACTTGAACACCATTAGATTGTGGTTTTTCTCCATCAATAATATCTGATGCTCGTTCTTCATCCTAGATGCATGGCCCATCTTCAAAATCCTTACCAAGGAATTCACACAAGAAGAAAAACGCTTCATTCAATACATACTCTTCATCCATGCAACCCTTTGGATGTGCCTTTTGTCGGACATATCTTTTAAGAGTTTTCATATACCTCTCAAAGAAAAACATCCACCTCTTTGATACGACACCCACCAATTCAATATCATCGACTAAGTGTATAAGTAAATGGACTTGTAGGTCCATGAAAATTGTAGGGAGCTCCTTCTCAAATACACATACAATTTCTACAATTTCCTTCTTCCACTTTGGTACTTCAAATTCGTGGATCTCCTTGGAGGTCACTCACCTAATATAAGAATAGTAAATTAGTATGAACCTTTAGTCATAAATTAAAATGCAATATAATATTTCTATGTCTCTCAACATGAACATTTCATATAACCACATACCTTCTAAATGCTGAAAATTGATTTATGGCATTCCTTAAGTCAACAGTAAGATAGGAATCCCCCCTAATTGCCAATGGCATGATATGCTATCAAACACATTTATGAAAAGGTCATTAGTAATTTTTTCTCACACAACAAAATATCAAAATATATTTAGTACTTAATCAATGTTACTAGTAAATGTTAAATGATAATATATAATACCTTCATAAAATTATGAAAATCATGTGTTTTAAATCTTGTGATATGTCCATCAATTGTAAAAGCTTTAGCCAATGATGACCCATAACTAGTAGGTGTCCTTATTGAACCTATGACATTTTTTAGTTGGTCTAACTTTTTTTTTTTCAAAATCCATGGAGCTTCTACATATGTTTCATTTTCCCTGCTTGGACACAAATGTGTTCTATCAAATTTGGTACGCAAAAGAGCAATATCTCTCCTCAAAGACAAGGTGTCGTTGTATTTTCCTAATATATGTCAAAATATAGAATTTGGGACATTTTTGAAGATGTGCATGGGATCTAATAGGAGACATATTAATAAATCCTTCCAGTAAGGGAGCTCATAAAATATGGATTTCCTTTTCATTCCTTCTGACATATTAACTACAACTTGTTCTTCTCTTCAATTGAATCACTCTGATAAAAAAATGCTCCCAAGCTTTCAATTCAGCATCTTCATACTTCTTAAGCCAACCACTTAGACCCATAATCATGGGACGACCTCTATTTTCAACGTTTCCATCAAATTGATTCTTCAGTGGATTTCTAAACCTATGATCTAGTAGTAGAAAAACCCTATTGTTTGCGTAAATAAATTTATGTAAGTCTTTAGAATACTGCCCTTGAAATTGTTCTGCACATCTTGGACATACAAATATCCCCTTTGTTTGAAGCCCTGCGATTCAACAATTAATGTTAGTAACATCAAAAAAATAGTATAAATACGTAAATATTTTATCTTACCAGAACAAACACCAAGTCTTGGGAAATTATGAATAGTCCAACATAGCACACCATACAACATGAAGGACCTATTGATGGAGGATGCGATATGTCATACATTCTTATGCCTTTCCATAGTAGTTGTATCTCATCAATAAAAGGCACAAGATAAACATCCATGTTTTTAATTTGATGTTTTCCTAGAACAAGGAGAGTCATCATAAGGTGCTCCTTTCTAACACTCATCCATGGGGGAATATTGTATACTATTAATCCGACTAGCCAAACACTATAATTTGAGCTTAGGAAAGAGAATGGGCATACTCTATCAATTACAAGACCAAACCTGATACTACAGGGTTCATCTTTGAATTTTCTTGGCCATTTTCCCTCTATGTGTTTCATTGCTTTGGAGTTAGCTAGAATTCATATGAATCCATCTTTACTCCTATTCTTTGCATGCCAGTCCATCAATTATGTAAGTGACTTGCAACAAAACATTCATTGAAGTCTAGGTATAATTGGCATGTTATGTAAAACCTTCTTTGGAACTGTAGGACCTTGTACATTTGTATGATATCTCTTCTCTTTGCATACATGACATTCTACCTTGTTCTAATATTCATCTATGTATAAAATGCAATCATTTTTACACAAATGAATTTGCTTATATTTAATCCCCAACTCAACCAACAATAGACGTGCCTCTCTGCAAGTTGATGGCAACACATTCTCTTTAGGGAATATTTTAGTTTTTAGTGCCCTATAAGATTTCCAAAGATTAAATAAATTGAATGTTTGACTTATGATGAAAATTCTTGATATGTTAATCTATAATAGGACTATTTATATACAATATATGGTTTTAAAATTCCCTTAAAGAAATATAAACGAAGTTGATGAATGTTTACAAATTGTGTACACCAATTGACAATGCAAAGTAAGAAATAAATTTCAACTCACTTCAGTAGGGAAGTGAATCCTTTGTCTGACCAACCAAATAGTGACTTGATTTCTAATAATATTAATGTGCATGCCAGTTTTGAGGTTCTACTTGCACCCGATTTGAGCACGGGTGTCTTCGCTTCTCGCTTGATGGAGTCTTTCAGGTTGTTATCATCAACATTACATTGGTGGCAATTACCCCTGCTATCATCGTTACTGTCAACCATATGATCATTATTATCATCATTGTTTCCATCCCTAAAGAAACCTGTAAGCATTTCATTCAATCCTTCTTCATGCACTGCATTTTCACTATCATGATCATAATTATTAAGGCTAGGTGGCATGTCATTAGTGTATGCAGATCTCATCAGCTCTTCAAATTTCTCAACTAGTAGTAATCTCTTCAAACTTGCTCTTTTCACCCTGGTATTGTTTAAAGGATTGTTTGGATCATCCCATCCAAATTTTAATAACCCAGTTGGATCATGGGTATTAGTATGTGTTTCATCAACATCTTCTACCTATCAACAAATGCAAGCATTATTTA